>WBNM01001625.1:5631-16664 GCA_013399055.1 Ramphastos sulfuratus
GGACAGCACAGAGAGAGAGAGGCAGGGATCTCTGAAGGTTATTTGGATCCATACAAATCCCACACTGTACTAAGTCAAAAGCAACACAAATTTAGAGAAAATGATCCTCCCTCCTCTTAGAAAGTCTGGCTGGAAACAACACCAAGGAGGAAAAACAGAGCAAAGTTACTTGATCCATTCTGCAATACATCACATGCCATGGTGCTGCCTTGGGTACAGACTGCCCTTCATCTCAGACTGGGGATGATTAGCAGCCTTTGGTAAAGCTGAGCAGGAGCATAAGTTTGTGTTCTTTTAATAATTGAGTTTGTTTGATGAATTTGTCTACTTTGTACAGTGTTTTATGGTTCTGTTTTTTTTACTTCAGACTGAAACAACCTTATATTTTATACTCTTAAGGACTGACAACCTTATAATTTGTTTCAGTTAAATATATATTACAGTATAATATATATTTAGAGTATATATATAATATAATATATCTAATAATATATAATTATACTATAATATAATATACATTATAGTATAATAAATATATATTACAGTTAAATATATATTACAGTATCTTACAGCTAACATAAGCCCTTAGCTTTCCCTCAGAACATTACAGCAAGCCATATAATGAATCAGTGGAATGTGCTGCCTTTCCCCCTTGTTCAACTGTATACACTTAGAGCCTGGGGCAAGTGCAAAAAAACCTCAACACATGCCAATGGATGTCATAAAGAAAAAAATCTTGAACATCATCTCCTGCAAGTCATTTCAGCACAGTTAGGCTGTCTGGACTCATAATTCATTTTTCAGATAAATGTGCTAGTTGATAACTGTCACTCACCTCTCAGTAGATATTTGGGTCACATTTCCTAGCTCACTTAGCCAATACTTTGATTGTGTGAATACTTGTGCTACAAAATATTTGTTAGATAAAAAGCATTTTTTTTTTCTTCTTAATTTCTCCAGGAGTGAGAATTATGCACTCTGAATCTCATTTTGCATGGAAAATAGAAAACAAATGAACAAACAAAAAAACCAAAAAAAGAAAAAGGAAAGAGAGCAATCAGTCAGATGTCTAAACCTTTCAAGGATTTCTTATTGGAAGATCATAAGAAATAGCATTGTCTAATTTAGGACTAAAGGAAAGTCATTCACACAAAACATAAGTTCCACACCTAAACTGCAGCATTTATTAAATATTGCCAGCCATACTCAGCCTGGAGAAGAGAAGGCTCCCAGGTGACCTTATTGTGACTTTTCAGTATCTGAAGGGGGCTACAAAAAAGCTGGGGAGGGACTTTTTAGGCTGTCAGCCAGCAATAGGACTGAGTGGAATGGAACAAAGCTAGAAATGGGTAGATTCAGACTGGATGTTAGGAAGAAGTTGTTCAGCATGAGGGTGGTGAGACCCTGGCAGGGGTTGCCCAGGNTGGGATGGCTATAGAGTATTTGGGATGGCTATAGAGTATCTGGGATGGCTATAGAGTATTTGGGATGGCTATAGAGTATCTGGGATGGCTATAGAGTATTTGGGATGGCTATAGAGTATCTGGGATGGCTATAGAGTATTTGGGATGGCTATAGAGTATCTGGGATGGCTATAGAGTATTTGGGATGGCTATAGAGTATCTGGGATGGCTATAGAGTATTTGGGATGGCTATAGAGTATCTGGGATGGCTATAGAGTATTTGGGATGGCTATAGAGTATCTGGGATGGCTATAGAGTATTTGAGATGGCTATAGAGTATCTGGGATGGCTATAGAGTATTTGAGATGGCTATAGAGTATTTGGGATGGCTATAGAGTATCTGGGATGGCTATAGAGTATTTGGGATGGCTATAGAGTATTTGGGATGGCCATAGTTTAAGATGTTGGCACCACAGGTTCTTTGTGAACTTCACTGTCATTTTTGTAGTCAAGTGCCCTGTGGCTGCCCAAGAACAACACATTGTCTGCTCCCATGTAGCAGGTCCCTGCCATGCTGAGACTCAGACTCCACCTGGCAACATCCACTCCAGCCTTCAGCTTTTATTGCCTCTCCTTCTGAAGGTATGGTGAAGACCCATTTAAATGCAGAAGTGACACTATAACCTGTCTCTGACAACAGCTTTACATTTCAATCACTGTCAAACATGAGCCCACCATGGTGAACTGCCCATACGCAAACCTCGTCGTGCACCAAGAGACTTCTGCTGGGGCTCAACAACATTAATAGGTACATTTCAGGACAGCACAGAGAGAGAGAGGCAGGGATCTCTGAAGGTTATTTGGATCCATACAAATCCCACACTGTACTAAGTCAAAAGCAACACAAATTTAGAGAAAATGATCCTCCCTCCTCTTAGAAAGTCTGGCTGGAAACAACACCAAGGAGGAAAAACAGAGCAAAGTTACTTGATCCATTCTGCAATACATCACATGCCATGGTGCTGCCTTGGGTACAGACTGCCCTTCATCTCAGACTGGGGATGATTAGCAGCCTTTGGTAAAGCTGAGCAGGAGCATAAGTTTGTGTTCTTTTAATAATTGAGTTTGTTTGATGAATTTGTCTACTTTGTACAGTGTTTTATGGTTCTGTTTTTTTTACTTCAGACTGAAACAACCTTATATTTTATACTCTTAAGGACTGACAACCTTATAATTTGTTTCAGTTAAATATATATTACAGTATAATATATATTTAGAGTATATATATAATATAATATATCTAATAATATATAATTATACTATAATATAATATACATTATAGTATAATAAATATATATTACAGTTAAATATATATTACAGTATCTTACAGCTAACATAAGCCCTTAGCTTTCCCTCAGAACATTACAGCAAGCCATATAATGAATCAGTGGAATGTGCTGCCTTTCCCCCTTGTTCAACTGTATACACTTAGAGCCTGGGGCAAGTGCAAAAAAACCTCAACACATGCCAATGGATGTCATAAAGAAAAAAATCTTGAACATCATCTCCTGCAAGTCATTTCAGCACAGTTAGGCTGTCTGGACTCATAATTCATTTTTCAGATAAATGTGCTAGTTGATAACTGTCACTCACCTCTCAGTAGATATTTGGGTCACATTTCCTAGCTCACTTAGCCAATACTTTGATTGTGTGAATACTTGTGCTACAAAATATTTGTTAGATAAAAAGCATTTTTTTTTTCTTCTTAATTTCTCCAGGAGTGAGAATTATGCACTCTGAATCTCATTTTGCATGGAAAATAGAAAACAAACGAACAAACAAAAAAACCAAAAAAAGAAAAAGGAAAGAGAGCAATCAGTCAGATGTCTAAACCTTTCAAGGATTTCTTATTGGAAGATCATAAGAAATAGCATTGTCTAATTTAGGACTAAAGGAAAGTCATTCACACAAAACATAAGTTCCACACCTAAACTGCAGCATTTATTAAATATTGCCAGCCATACTCAGCCTGGAGAAGAGAAGGCTCCCAGGTGACCTTATTGTGACTTTTCAGTATCTGAAGGGGGCTACAAAAAAGCTGGGGAGGGACTTTTTAGGCTGTCAGCCAGCAATAGGACTGAGTGGAATGGAACAAAGCTAGAAATGGGTAGATTCAGACTGGATGTTAGGAAGAAGTTGTTCAGCATGAGGGTGGTGAGACCCTGGCAGGGGTTGCCCAGGGAGGTGGTGGAAGCCTCATCCCTGGAGGTGTTTAAGGCCAGGCTGGATGTGGCTCTGGCCAGCCTGATGTAGTTTGAGGTGTCCCTGCCAATGGCAGGGGGTTGGAACTGGTTGATCCTTGTGGTCCCTTCCAACCCTGACTGACTCTATGATTCTGTAATTGTATGATTCTACTCCATAGTGTGTGTGCTTATTTCCATGGAGCACCCCTTCTTCATGCAAGGCTCTGTTTTTGCTGGCAGACTGTCAACAGAAGCAAAATATTCACTTCTGAGTTTCATTTTCTAGACTTGGGCAATGGCAGGGACTAAGCAGGCCAGGATTCTTCTGTGCTAAGAACACTCGCAGATGCCAAAAGTATCTTGGAGATGTTTTCTTTAATAAACCAGGACTCAGATGATTGGCAGAGATAATTCTCTATGAACACCTGAATCTTACTGCTGGTAGAAACAACTTTCACCAAACAGAAAGCACAATTTTCAAGCAGATATTGAGCAGTAATTTATCCCTCTCTTGCCTCTTCTCTTTAAACAAATCATGATTTCTCCATTAATTAGTCACTTTCGGCTTTTGAATAACAAGTATGGCCATGTACCTGCCACTCTAACTTTGCTGTGCCTCACTAGAAGTTTGAAGAAGCATAGTCCTTTTTTCCCCCTCTCCTATTTTCTCTCCAATTGCTGTTGATCTTTACTACCTCTTGGCAGCTGGCTCCTACCCACACAAATAATGGCTGCAGTTAAGTTAATTTACCAAAACATTGCCTTCAAATAAGGGAACAGAAGAAATTGTAGACAAACCTATTCTGACTTTTGACATTTGTGTTTCAAAGAGCTTTGGCTTTATACAAAAGAGATAGAAATGCCTGGTTTGTTTCAAAAAGCAACCAATTCTGAATCTAGTTTTCTCCCATAATCAAGCACTTGGCAAAAAAAAAATGTAGTCCCATCAGGATCCACATGGCAGTCTGATGAATTAAGACAAGTTTAGTATGATCCTTCAAGAGCAGGGTCTCACGAGTCATTTTTTCCTCCAGATCTTCCTCAGCTTTATTGCTACAGGTAGCAATCAAAAAAGTTAACCTGATGCAAGAATGGGGTTTGTGTAACATCATCCTGTAAGCTGCCATGGCCAAAGGAAGCTAGGCCCACTCCTTGCAAAGAGAAGGCCACTCTGAGCTTCACAGTGGCTTTGAGTCAGCATGCCCAGAGCCCCAGTGGCCACTAGCTCCTCCTTTCCTCCCTATCTCAGCCGCCCAGGAGAGCTGCAGCCTCTCATCCTCCTTCTCAGCCTGCCACACCTCTTGCTGTGTTTCTGCAATTGCTGCATCTTGAGGCTGCTGCAAAAGACCTGTGTTATGGAAGGGGTAATTAATTAACGTGAGATGATATTTTTCAAAAGTTAATGTTGTTCATTACTATTCACTATTCAGAACTCTCACCACCCCTCTCTCCACTGAACTCTCACCACTGATTTTAATAATACTCAGTTCTTCACGTGGTCATGGAAACCTTATACAAGTAATAAGAGGATCTAGAAGTAACTAGGAATAATATATAACCATCAGAGAAGCTTAAAACCTGATATAAGTAAAACTGCTGCTGCCTGTGTGAAAGGCTGTCTGCCACATGTCGTGATGGTTTGGGAGTTACCTGAACCCCTCACTCTATGAAAATCACCCAGACTGCTGGAAGTTAAGGACTGAAGCTCTATTTACAGCTCAGCACAATGGACAAGCAGAGATAGACACAATAGACAGGAATAGTTACAGACATAGACAAGTTAAAGGGAATACAGAAACACAATTCCCCTCCCAGAAATCAGAGACCCCAGGAGGGGCTCCCAACCATCTTCTTTCCACCCCTCATCCTTCCACCTTCTTCCCACCCCTCTACCTTACCCCAGGGTCTGCCTTACGTGCAAGGTGAGTTTGGAGGATGGGCCAGGGGGGTTAGAAGCAGAGTGCTGAGTTGGGTTACACAGCAGAAGCCCAGCAGACACAGCAGCTCCCAGACAGAGACTCTCTGTGTTATCTATGATTGTGTCCTTGTTTTTATCCATCTCAGCAAGCCTCTGAGTGCAGCAGATATCAGCAGTATTTGCTTTTCACAGCCTAGATTCTAATTTTGTTCATTAAAATATTCCAATTAGTCTCAAACCAGCACACACGTCTTCAAACCTGTTACATTTGTCAGGTGTCCAAATGTCACAGGTTCTAGAAAAGCTTTGGTGTGCCAAAGCTTCATCAGGCAGGCAGATGAAAAGCATCTAATCAACATTACCCTGCCACATAGCTGCTCTAGCAGCCCCCAGCCCAGAATGACTGAGACTCTGCAGAAATTAGCCACCATCTGGTCCTCTGCACCTTGGAGCAAATTTGAGTATTGCTTTTTTTGCTAGGCAGAAGAATTTGAACATTCAACCTTATTAATCATCCTTTTAAATAAATTCCTAGTGCCAGAAGATCTTATGGTGGATAACAAAGAATCCACATTAAATAAAATCTAGATGTTTCCAAGAAGAATGACAGCACATGTTCAGACAGGAGAAGAGGGGTTCGGACAGGATGAAAAGCAGCATGAGGCTTTTTTACCCACCCTAGGAAATAATTCAGCACAATCCGTTGACACAGTTCTTGAAATGTGTGTGCAGCTTGTGCTCCATCATTATTAATTGTTGCTCCAGGAGACAGTGTTTCTTGGTGCAGGGTGGAATTTTGATAGAAAATAAACTGGTTTTCACCAGTGAGGAAGGTAAGGTATATTGGGCATATTTCAGCTCTTCATTCTCTCTGAACAGTACTGCTACTCTTACTTTTTTCACCCAATTTCTCTGTTTTCCTTGAAGTCTCCTGCATAGTAAAATAAGAGTTATTAACCTGATTTTCTGTTGGTTGTTGTCGTGGTAGGCCTAAGCAGGCCAAAATAGGCTTATCCATGTCCTGGTTTGCCCAGAGATCTTTTTCTGCTCTCCCTCCTTCTGTTTTGGGAAGAAGCAACTGTGGGAAAGAGGACAAAGAACCTGGAGCCACTGAGTCTGAGGACTGTGGCCTGCCCAGACTTGTTTTGAACCCTGCAGTAAACAAGGCACACAGCTTGCCTTGTGCAAGGCTGTGCTCTGCCCACATTTGGGTAAAGCAAGCCTATGGCTTCACCTGATATGGCCAAGCTTGGCTAACTGCCATTCTGATTGGCTATTCTGTGTCCAAAGGCACATTAGTCTCGGGCTGTATGGAGCTGTATGCTGTGAGCAGGTAGTACAGTGTGTGCTCTGCCATTGTATCTGTTCTCNTGCCAATTCAGTTGAGTTCAATTAAATATTATCACTGGTTATTGCTAGAGCCTGTTGTAACCTGTATAAAGTTTCCATGACCAATGCAAAGAACTGATTGTTATTAAAATTAGTGATGGGGGTGGTGAGAGCTCTGAATAAACAATATTAATTTTTGAAAATATCATCTTGCATTAATTAATTACCTCTCCACTACACAGACAGACTGGAATTGTATTTTGTGGTTTAAAGGAGATTCTGGAAGACACTCGAGCCCACATAGAGTATCTTCTGACTAAGTCTCATTCCAGTCTAAGCCAATACCAATGTTTAAAAAAAAAAACAAACCAGAGTATGCAGCTGCAAGTTGCAAGCTGAGCACAATGCACACTCATTTACTGAGTATTAAAAAAATACAAACATCTATTTCATTCAGCTACATTTACAAGCCACAAGGCACTTCCCTCTTTCCTGGAAGTTTGGTCTTCAAATGATTATTAGCTTTACAAGGCAAGAACATAAATCTGGAACTAAAACAGGCATATTCTTGCTTTACCCTTTTTAGGGCAGCACACCGGCCCTGCACAAGGCAGCCACAAGCTGAGCCTGTGTACCTTGTTTACCACAGGCTGCAAAGGGCCAGGGTCCTCAGACTCAGTGGCTCCAGGTACTTTGTCCTCTTTCCTGCAGTTGTTTCCCCCAAAACAGAGAGAGGGAGAGCAGAAAAAACATCTCTGGGCAAGCCAGGACATGTATATGTAGGCCTATTAAGGCCTATCATGACAGTCTGACAAAACAATACAGGCTGTGTTGGGTGCAACACCACGAGAATAGAAAAAAAAATAATTCAAGACTATCTTGATGATAGGAAGGATAAGGCTTTGTAAGAGCTGCTGGATAAAGTGTGGCTGGCTGTAACCTTGGCCCACACCAGAAAATGAAGATCACTCTGTTCCCAGTACTTCTGTGAGCCACAATGTTATGAAAGACAGACTGCCTTGCTCACAAAGCACAGCATCTCTCTGAAATGAGCAAAGAACAAGTCCTTTACCAGTGGAGGACTTAAAATTTGCACCAGAACCAGTTCTGCCTTATGGACAGCTCTGGGTCAGAGATGCTTGCTAGGTGACCACAAAACCATTCTTTCAGAGACAAAACACATTAGAAAGTTTCTTACCTGCAGCAGTCTTCCTATTCTTAAAATCATGTACTGCAGAAAAACTCCACCTCTGTGTCTCAGGACAGCATTTTGGGCAAAGTGCTGCACAAGTCCTTTGTCCAGTTTGGTAAACTGAAGAATGGACAAACCTCACATCTTGCAAATCTCAGTGCTGAAGAAGACTTTCCCTGCACAAGCTGTGCATTTTTTATTAGCAGTTTCAGCATCCTGCCCTTCATAGAATCATAGAATNCACTGCCTTGCCAGCTCTAGGCTCAGAAGCAGCAGTGTCACCAGGAACAAGCTCTCCTGAACAACACTTGGAGACATCTACTGCCTCCCTGCTGGGTAATACCACGTTAACTGCTTCAAAAACTCAGCATCTTTAAAAAAAAACTCACCCACCATACCAAAAATCTCACACAACAGCCTTCCAAAGCTGCTTTGTGTTACTTACAGAGGAACATAATAATAAGTCTCCACATTCTGCAGTACATTTTTGCTGTAAGTACTGATACCCTCAGTTAGGACAACTTCAGGGGACAGTCACTCCAGTTCTATGAGTGCATATCCTCATTTCATATATGTCCTCTTAGCAGTTCACATCATTGTGCTTTATTAGGCACTTGAGAAGCTCTGAAGGACAAATCCAAAGTTGATTTTTACTCTATTTTTGTACACCTTTTTCCTCTCTCTGATCTGCCAAAATGGAGATCTGGAAAGCAAACTGTTCTTTCTCTGCACTTGAAAACGAAATGCACAGCAGAAACAATTTCTAGGGGAAGAGTAACAGGCAAAACCTCTGTGAAAGAATGCACTGCACTCCCTCCTGCCTTAAGTTTTTCCAGATGTTGGCCAGGTGTCCTTACCCATACATCACTGAGTGGATTATATCTCAATTTTGCATACTAGGTATCAAATCGCTTGCAGATATCCTTCATATCATGGAGTGCTTCAACATCCACCTGCAAATTCCTTTCAGGAAGGAATCTGAGTGCTACTTCCTTAAAGTCCACATCAAGTTCTCATCCTTCTATCTATTATTACTTTGTCCTTTCTTTAAGAATAGCTTCAGTAAAATTCTGAAGAATTGTGAAGAGCAAATGTGTGTTTCCATTTGTTTCTCTCTTTTCTCCTCCAGAAGTTACTCATTCTGTGTTTAGAGAAGATTCATATTCGTGGCTTTGAACTGGCAGAGGGGAGATTTAGACTGGATGTTAGGAGGAAGTTGTTTGCAGTGAGGGTGGTGAGACACTGGCACAGGTTGCCCAGGGAGGTTGTGGAGCACAGAATCACCCAACGTGATCAAAGATCACGTTGGGTGATTCTGTGCTCCACAACCTCCCTGGAGGTGTTCAAGGCCAGGTTGGAGGAGGCCTTGAGTGACCTGTGCTAGTGGGAGGTGTCCCTGCCTATGGCAGGGGGTTGGAACTGGATGATCCTTGAGGTCCCTTCCAACCTTCCCATTCTATGATTCTATGATATTCAAAGAAATGGGAGGAAAAAAGTTCTGTCAGCACATTCAGAAGGGGATGAATGGGATGGCAGAAGGATGAAGCAGAGCAGAGCAATGTGATGCAGAATTCAAAATGTTCTTGTTCTTCTGCCTATTTGCAGTCACTGTCACCATTTACAATGGGCAGCACTGAAGCTCCAGAAGGAGAACCGTGGAATTTTTGGGGAGTGTCTGAGCATCTTACATTGTTCTCTGCTTTTAAGTTTGTTTCCTTACTCATTCTCCTCTCTATGCTATTGTAAGCAGACATCATACTAACTCATCACCACAACCTCTTTATCTTTCTCCCTTGCCTTGAACTTGGTTGCTTTCTGTAGTCATTATTCACCTGGTTGAGTCCAGGTGTTGATGAAACTTCCTTAATGTCTGTTTCCATTTCACAGCTGTTACACACCACAGAGCCCTACCCAAATTATATCTATAACAAGAGTTGTTGCCTTTCTTACTGTGTCTCTGTGTTTGAATTAGCTGATATAACATTTACTGTTCAGTAACTTATGCAAGCATCCTCCAGCAGAGGAGCTTGAACAAAACTGGGGGACAAAACCAAACCAAAATCTTCTCATAGCTGCAATTTTACCTTTTGCCACAACTTCAGTAGCAAGATGCAAAAAGAAGCTCTTCTTGCTGAGGGGAAAGTACAGATTCAGATAGCCTAGAAAGGAATTTAAATCACTTCAGGGTAATTGGGGAAAAGTGGAGCATAATTACTGATGAACAGCTAAAGACAAAACCAGAGAAAAACTGATTTAAAGAGCATATTTTTAATAACCTGATCATGGAGACAAAAGTGTCATGAAAAACTTGGAACTTTCTGTATTTTTCACAAATGGGCTGTGTACCTGTGAAACTCATCTGCTTCTGTTTTGGCCATCATTATGATGAACCTCTCAGACTTTTCAGATGTGTTATTTCAACTATAGTGTAAGGTTTGGGTGCTCTAAATGCATTCTTTGAATGATTGCCTTTGCTTCATTCGCAAGGCAAGAAAGGCTGTATAAATCTGCTCACTTCAGTTACTGATTTCTCCATGCAGAGAGCCACCATATGTTCTTGCACTCTAAATGATGTGTTTTAGATAAAATGGAAGCATGTGAGAAAGGACAAATGTCAAAGGCCCCAAGAGGGAGTTCATTTTGCACATTTCTTTTGGGACAGGATGTCTCAGCTCTGTCCTGCAGCACACCAAACAGGCAGATTCCAGAGCTGATTAAAAGGTTCTATGTAGACAAAACAAAAGGTGATCAGTGAGGAGCAATACACCACTGTGTAAGGTATATCTTATACATTGAAAGAGATGACAGAACTTGCTCCAAAGAGTTCATGGTCACAAAAGATGCATTGCCACAGAAGTCTCCTTGTAGTATAAAACACTGAATGCTTTTTCAGCAGAAAGAATCAATTCTTCTCAAAAAAAAAAAAAAAAAAGGACATTGCCTATAAA
>WBNM01001628.1:0-44206 GCA_013399055.1 Ramphastos sulfuratus
ACTGGAACAGTTTGCCTAGAGAGGTGGTTGGGCCTCATCTCTGAAGATATTCAAGGTGAGGCTCGACAGGATTCTGGGCAACCTGATCTAGTTGAGGATGTTCCTGATGACTGCAGAGCAGGTTGGACTTGATGACCTTCAGAGGTCACTTCTAACCCAGACCATTCTATGATTCTATAATTAGGCAATTCATCAGCGTGTAGTCTCACTCTCCTTGCAGAGGCATTTAGCCTTTGCTGCAAGTCACAGAAGAACAGATAGCACCTTATTAAAAATAAATACAAATAAGTACTCAAATATTTTTGTAACAAAAACCAAAACAAAACAAAACCCAAAACAAATAAGATGATATTCCTGCCATCTTGCTTAGTTACAATGCATGCTTCTTGCAATTTTTATTCCACAAGCATAAATCTGAAATTATCATAGGTAACATCATTAATAAAAAAATTTCCCTTGGTGCCTTTATCTCAAATTCTGGGCAAAACAAAAAATTGCCATTCTGTTTATTTTAGCATATTATGGTTTGAGTAAAGATAAAACTCTGTAATATAAATATATTTGCCAGTGTCATGACAGTCGGTAAAGAACTGCTTTGTGTTAAAGATTTGCCTTTCATCTGACAGTCACAGTTTCAGTGGTGCTGATCTCTTTATTCTCTTTTCTTTTTTTTTTTTTTTTTTCTTTTGGTGAAATTCCATCTCTTACAATAACAGCCTTCTTTCTGAGATGGCTGTGTTATCATTACTCTGGTAATCTCACTTTGAGATTTCACACTATTCATTTGAACACGAATTCCAATCTGCCTTTTGATATTCTTCGTTTCCCCTGTTCAAACAGGCTTCTGATTGCCCTCGCTCATCACTGAGGGGCTAGCACTGAAGACAAAACCAGCTGACATCCCACAATGTCATTCAGCAAACCACACTCTCTCCTCTAGGAACAGCTGCTGTCAAGGAAGGTAGGAAATGCTCACAACATTTCACTGTGAAACTCTTCCAGGCATCATCCACATGTTAATTTTAATCTGTACTTTGCACCAAAACATAGCACTTTTGACATAAAAATGGAAGCTGTAGATCTTTTCAGATGTCAGGCCCCCATGCACAAGTATTGTTTGGAAACAGAAGAGAATGTCTTTTGCTACTGGTTGGTGCCTTTATAGCGCAAAATGTTCCTCTCCAAGCATAATTTACTTTTTCTATTTTAACAGCTGATTACATGTTTCATAGCTGTGCCTTTATTTCATGGCTTCTTTGTGATTTGGCTTAATTAGAGGTACTGTGGTTTCACAGTCAATCTTCAGTGGACCTACAGGAATGCTACTAAAAGGTGTCTTTTTTATTGTTGTCACTCATCAAAAACTTTATTGATAACAACATATGCTCAGCAGGTCCTCTGTAGTTTTTAAGGAAATTTTGCTTGCATTGTAAAAGTGCTGCATACTAGGAACATGATATTCTTGCTGATCACTCCTCAAAACATGCAGGAAAGAAAGAGAAAATAATCTAGTGCATATTCAAGCAGTATCACCTTCCTTGTGCTGTGCTTTTGTCCCAGTTATGGTTCAGTCTCTGCAGGGGTCTGCATACAAGAGGATCATAGACACATACAAAAGGATCATATACACATACAATTGTTAAGGTTGGAAAAAAACTTTAAGAACATCAAGTCCAACTATCAAGCCAACACCACAATGCTCACTAAACTGTGTCCCAAAGTGCGATGTCACTCACTTCTTTTGAACATCTGCAGGGATAGTGACTCTAACACCTCCCTGGGGATCCTGTTCCAATGCATAAGCACTTTTTAAGTAAATATTTTTTTCCTAATATCCAATCTAAACCTTCCGGGCACAATTTTAGGCCATTTCCTCTCTTCTTATCAGTAGTTACTTAAGAGAAGAGATCAATACCCACCTCATCCAGCCAGCCCTACAGATGTATGAGTGGATGCCATAGCAGGTCATTAACTACTTCCTTCTGGGTTGTGCAGGGTTGATTCTGCTCTCTGTCCCTGTTGCCCAACTCAGGGGGCTGAATACCCTGAGAATAACTGGTCGCACTATTAAAGACTGAGGCAAGGAAGGCATTAAGTACCTCGGTCTTTTCCTCATCCTTGGCAGAAATATTTCCTCCCATTTCCAATAAAGGATGGTTGCTATCCTCGGCTTTCCTTTTGTTAATGTATTTGTAAACACATTTTTATCTATCTACTAGAGCGGCCATATGGATTTCTTAAGGCTTTTGCTTTTCTAATCGTCTCTCTGCGTGACCCAGCAAGGTCTCTGTACTCTTCTTGATTTATTCTTTCAAGAGTTTGAAACTCTTTTCTTCCCCTTTTATGATGTTGCATTTTCATTGTTTTTGTAAGTCATTAGGACACTACTTCTCACCTGTAAAAAAGGGCTCAAGCATGCAAGTCTTCCCTATCATGGGAGTCCATTCCAGGTGCAGTGGGTCCCACTTCCCTCTGTACTTAAGTGTAGCACTGGCCTATGGAGTTAATTAGTACAGCATGTGACACAAACTGGGCAAAGGCAATCAATCAGGAACCATCACTGCTTACATAGATCTTTGTTTCATAGTGTACCTCAACCCCTATCACCAAAGGAATAAAAAGAAAATGCAGCCACAACAACAAAACCAACAAAAATAAAACAAGAGTATGCACAGAAAAACTGAGGATGACTATATTCCTTACAGAAAGAACCCAAGGATACAGTTCTTCACCCCTACCTTTCAATTACATGACTTCGATTTAGAACACAGTTTTGTTATTTTGTCATTCACAGTTGCTGTGGAAAATCCTTGGTACTCCTCCAGGATAGATAGCAAGTGAAAGTGAATGTCATAATTGAAGTTATTCAATTTAAAGCTCACTGGACAGTGCTTTTCCTCCCTGCCTACCTAAAGAGTATCAGTAATACAAGTGGGCACTGTACAAATACTAACAAATCAGCTGAGGATTTCTGGTCTGGCTGGAAAATGAGAAACAATGCAAATAAGCAGCAGGGGAGGTGGAAAATGAATGCAAATCAACCTATACATCCTTGTCCGTCGGGCCCAAGGCTCATTACCTTTGAAACTTTTAGTTTGCATTTAAGTAACTATTTTTTTTCTCAAACATGGAAGAAGGCTCTGCCATCAACAGTTTAATAAGCCTCAAGGAGATCAAAAGAACCAAGTGAGAGAGATTCCAATTGTCAAAATAAATTACTTCTGTATTTGATTATTTATAATTCTTCATCTTCTAATTATTTTTCTTCCTGTTTCATAGATACGTTTTTGGTATATATCTAGGAACAGACAGCATAGTTACTTATTTGAGAGATGAGGAAATGGGACTAATGCTCCTTTTATGATCAAAGTAGTACAAAGCAATGTTTATCATATATTGGCTTTTTGTCTTCAATGTGTTCTGTAAGCATGCATAACTTAAACCTTGAAACACTCTTGTGAGATACATATGTGGGAAAATCTGTGGCAGAGAAAACTTTACTGCACTGTGGATGAGAAGGCTACACTGAGGGTTGAAATTAGCAACAGCTGGTCTGAATGGGGGAGAGAAGCACAGGCAAATTTAACAGAGTTATGGGAAGCTTATTTTCTGTCAGTGAAAACTGTAATTATACAATCTGGGGTGATGGAGGAGGGATTTTTTTTTTCCCTCAGAAGAGGAGAGGTTGAACTGAATACATATTGAAAGAACTATTTAAAGGAGTATACGTTTATCTAAAGGAAAAATCAGAGGATGTTCTTATTGTGACAAAGAACAAAACTTGAGCAGGTAGTCTCAATGCAGTTTCCTTGCATGCATTACAAAGCAGTCATCATCAGTAAGAACAAATAATACTTTTTACTCTGCAGAGCTCCTGTTCTGTTCAATAGAAGGAATTCAGTAGTCACTTTGTTATTTCCCTCTCCAACATGCAGTTCCATTCTGCCTTTGGTGCCAAATATTTAAAGGAAGAAATAAAAATACCTTCTGGGGTCTTCCCAGGAGATCTTCAGTACTGCCAGTTTAAGGAACCTCTGCATTACAGATCTATGCCTGAGGGCATAGGTCAGAGCCCAGCATCAGTACAGACTCCTGTCACTTGAGACACTTTGCTGATGCTAGAGGCAGAGGTAGCTACATACGCTGTGGCTATATCCATGCTGTGGTGCAGAACAACCCTTAGCCCTCCTCTCTGGGTGTGCACGATTACAGTCGGACTCTTCATGCTTCATCTCTGAAGAAAGACCACACACCGGGACACGGAAGGGAGCAGAGTTTGCTTTAAGAGATTTCAGGAAGACCTCTGATCTGCCTCTCAAAATCGGCTGACTGTGCTTAAAACCTCTATCCTCTGTGCCCTCACACGCCCTCAAAAGGAAAGGCTCACTCTGAGACAGAAACCACATTTAGGGGAAAAAAAAAAAAAGAAGTACCACATGAGGTTTGCTCTACAAATTAAAGGAAGATTGGAGAAAACTGAGGTGGAAGCTCATTTCTAGCCTCACTTCTAACACTTGTATATGGCTGAATGTGCATGTACCAAAATATCCTAAAAACAAACGCAGTTGAGGTAGCTTTTACTTTTTCTATGTGAGATGATGAAGAGAGTTATACCTGGCAAGAAATCACATGTAGAAGCCCACCATTGTTTTCATTCTGAGACCAAAATAGATATGCTCAAATGCAAACATGTACAATTTAATAAATTTGACAGACCAAGATTATTTCACCCATGTTGTACATAAAATAATCTATTTCTGTAAAAAATAGAAGGCTGAATGTTTATATCTACTGCTTGGAAGCCAGGGACATTTCTCAAATCAGATGTGAATCTTGCTCAAAGCTATAATGACCTCACATTTTGGGCATCGCAAAAACCCATAGTTATAAACCAGATATTTCTACAAAATAAAAGAGTTTTACCGCTGTGGTGTACGCCCGATTGAGACCGGTAGAGGTAATCCCTGGCATTTAGTGACACCTAGTGGTGTTTTCTTGAATAGGAAAAGCCCAAAAGGAATAACCTGGATGCTCTGTGGCAGATGTCTTCCACACATTCCTTTTGCTTTCTGAATCTGACAGGATGCTGAGAGAGACCACAAAGACTGCCAGTAAGAACTGCACACTTCAGAAGTTAAAGGTCTGATTCGCAAAACATGGAAAGGGGCAAAAAATGGTGGTCCCGTCCATAGATCAGACCCCCCCTGCCGATATCTGGGAGAGGACTTCAGCATCCTCAGGAATCACTGTATGGAGAAACAGAGTGCACTCTGTTGAAGGGATGATCTGGAACCCACGTGCTGCAGAACTTTGGACGTAAAATTGCACTCAGTCCTTATGTGTCTTTAGAAATACACAACATGATGCTCTGCAGTGTTACAATGGTTCTCAGAAAGGTTTTTAATACTCTTCTGGTGTTTTTCACTTGCATTAATATTTTCTTGTCACACATAGTGTGTCCTCTGCTTCTGGCAATAGATGGTAATGTTTAATTCATGCTAAAAATACATCTTCCCTGTCTAAATGAAGGCACTTATTCTAGCAGGTGTCACTGCCAGGTAATAAACACAAAATCCAAACACCTCTGTAAGGTGTAGGATGCTCAGTGGGACACCCCCAGCCCAGCCAGGCAAGGGACCCATGGGGGTCGCCCCTCCAACATACACCACAGGCTGACAGAGAAGTTTCTGTGAAAGAGCAGTCGCAGGCATTGTGCAGTGCCTGGTGGAGGAAACTTGTAGTGTTTGCCTCATCCAGGCCATGTCATCAGCCTTCAGCAGCTCCATGAGTTGGGTGATATTAGTGGAGGGGGCAACTCAAAATTCATCAGCTGTCGCACAAATACTTTTGAGTGTGAAATACCTAAAGTCCTACACAGGCCCTACATTTCCAAGCTTGGGCTTCTTCAGTGTCCTGAAGTCCTTAATTTGATAAATGTAGGTAGGAACGATTTTCCAAAGCCTAAGTCACCCAAGGCTATAACTGCATAGCTGTCTTGCCTAAGAACCAGACGCCTAGGGACAGGAAGATTTTTCAGATTTTGGAATGTCAACATAATCTCATGTTTTGCTGTGAACAAATTTTTTTAAATCTCCATTTTGGGTCTGAACATTTTATTAATCTCTCTAGTGGTTTTATATTTTTGTTATTAAAACAACTCAATATCTATGCCTCCAGGAAACTCAGTCATAATAACCTTTATGAGGAGTTCAATTATGTACATTATTATGTTATTGTTATGCAATATAAACCACAAGGAGACTCGGACATAGGATGAGGATTTTTGTCACGTAGGAACATTTTGTGGAATTATACCACCTTTGCCTAACCTCTTGTTAGAAGGGAGTAAAGGATCAGACTAGCACAAAAGCTAAAAGTATCAGAAAGCTGATAAGGAGGGCACTGCGCTGGGCTCAGTGTGACCTATTTTCTGCTCCAAATCACACCTGGTTCTGGGTCTTGGCTGTCACTTTTCAGATGCCCAGGATGATAAAGCTCCTCTGGGCTGAAGTGTTCTCTCATTCTAAGTTTTTCATAAGAACTTTTTTGGTTTGTACTGACTGTAAAAATAATGAGAAGATTTTTAATGAATGTAAATAATTTCTCATTTACTTAAAGAGTAATGTGTTTTTATTTAAGGAAGTATGTGTTAGAGAAATCTAGGGGTTTATTTTATTCTATTTTTTTAAAATAAGGTTTAAAAATAAATTAAGGAAAGAGACCCTTAATGTGTTTTTTCTTTTGAAAAAGAACTACTGTCAAGCAGCATTTCACCATACACAGTCTGTCCAGACCAACTGCATTATATGGACATAAGGGTTATAGAAACAAGACTTTAGCAGATAAAACCATTTCAGATCAGCTCAAGGCATTTAAATTGTAACCTGACAATTCAAACCACTGCTAGTTCCTGTAACCACTGCTGTGAACAACGGCCTGTCACATCCAATGGGAGTCAAGTGGCTTATGTACTAGCAGCAGATGGAATCATGCAACTTCATTGTGCAGTACACTTAGAAAAGGTGCTCTCAAACAACAAATTTCTGGGGTTTGTCAATAACTTTGGCTCACTGGATTTTGCCTTTTTGTCATGGTTTTATAACAAACAGGAAAACTTCGCCCATTTTGAAGCTACAGCGGATTTCAACTCTTGCATCCCATACCTCTTCCTGAAAACACTGGCTCCATCAAACACCCTAGAGCCCCCAAAGCAATGTTTCAAAATGAGCATCAGAGTCTCCTTCAACTTAAAGTTATGCTTTTCGAAGGTTGAAAAGTGACGTGAGAGAACATATTTCTGAGTCTGACTTTTGTCTTTTGATCTCTGAAGATAAACTTCCTTGAGGTGAGCAGATAAACTAGTACAGGATGCACATTTCTTGCTTCTTGCCTGCACTATGATTTTTACTTTTAAAATTACTTTTAGTGAAAAAACCCTTCCCTTTAAATAAGTGGTAAGAAATTAATGTAAAGAAATGTGACCTTTCTTGGATTTTTCCCTCTATTAACTGCTTCTTTTCTTGTGCTAAGCTTATTCAGTACCATGAGTGGGAACTTGATGTACAAAGATGTACAAAGATGTACAAAGCCTACACAACACTACTCAGAAACTTATCAAAGTTTCAGATCTGTGATGCGTATGTTATTTTTTCTTATACTTCATGATTCAGAAATTCAGTTAAGAGAAAAGGCATTACTGGGTTTATGTCACCTTGAGGCACTGCCAAGCTTAAGCAGTCTTCACAGAGCTCAAAATCAGGTTTTATATGGAAAAAGTAATTGAAGGGGGAGAGACGAGAGAAACAAGATCTTGTACTTTCCACCAAGATGGAGATCACTGCAGAAGTGCTGAGAGCTGTATGGTTATCGAACTTTTGGCCTGTCAGCAACAGCACCAGCTCCACAGCTAATCCATGCATGATGCTTGGCTTGTGCAGGACCATGTTTAGTTTTAATGTTAATTATTGCCGAGTCAGTGAAAAATTATATGTACTTCAGTAATGGCAGATTAGGAGGACTGAAGAAAAGAGTGAAGAGAGAACCATCAAGAACCCCTATAAAATAATGAACATAGGTTAGATCTTCACTACCTATCCATGCTTACTTAGAGATGTTATTACAGACCATTACACTTAGTAAAAATTACTGGATTGTGAATCCCTCATGCTATGCCTTTTTGATTCCACTTGTCAGGTGGCATTGAAAAAAAAAAAAAAAAAAAAAAAAAAAAAAAAAAAAAAGGAAATCCTGACCTTCCTTACTGAGCTATGCAACAGAATGATAGCATCAAAGAATGCTTCAATTTCTTTTTATCACGTAGACAGTCTGTTGTGTTTAGAGAGAATATTGTTAACCTTCAAGTTGCCACTGAAATGGAACCAGAGGACCATTGCCACAGTGACTCCAAAACCAAGGGACTAAACATAGCAACACGTTGCAAGATTGTATTCCCCTCTCTGAGGAATACTAGAAAGGAAAACAAAAACTGATTTGTAGTACTCCTTTACAAGTCTCCCTCCGAATTATTCCAAAAGGGTAAAGTAGACACTTAATGCTTTTCCCCAAAGAGCTCTCTGGAATAACTTTCCATGAGAAGCAATGGGAATCAGAAACAAACAATTTTAAGCTGGAGCCTATCTAATTTACAAACAGACTGCAAATGTCTTCACCAGAACTGGAACTGGAGACTCAGAATTTCTCTTCCCTAAGACAGAAGGGATAAGTTAAATAAAAATTGATCTCATTTTGTTGCAATATTGTCCATTCCCAAAAGAGAGAGTTTTTTCACTCTGTTTCACTAGAAGAAAGATGAATTTATGGCTAAGCAGGGAATTAGTTCTCCAGTTTCTTTTACTAGTGATACTCATCTAACAAGTTGGGCCAAACAAGCCAGATCACAGCTTCTCTCCCTCAGAAGCAAACCAAGGTAACTTGGTAACCAAACCAAGGTAACCACTTCGGGTGGTGAATGGCTGAAGAGCAGCCCTGAGGAAAAGGCCCTGGGGGTCTGGGTTGATGAAAAGCTCAACATGAGCCTGCAGTGTGCGCATGCAGCCTAGACAGCAACNTCCCTGCCTATGGCAGGGGTTTGGAACTAGATGATCCTTGAGGTTCCTTCCAACCTTACCATTCCATGATTCTATGATTTCATAAACCATCTCTAGCTTTCCACTATTCAGTCAATGTGTTTCCTTCCTATGGCAGGGTAAGCTCCTCTGTCAGGTGGGCCAGGGCACCAAAAGGCTGTTTACATGACCTGACACTGACAGTCTGCAACTGCCTTTCTTCACTATCAAGCGCACCATTCTGATTGTACAAGCCCTGCTTTTCTGAAAAAGAACCAAATAGGGTAGCATACAGAGATATCAGATTTCATTCACATCCTCCTATAACCACATAGTCAAAGCAAACATCTCTCAAGCATGATTGTTTCTTGCCCTGTACCGCTGCAACAGTATATTATCCCAGAGTGGCAGCTCTTGCTTTGCATCTGTATATAGCCATACATAATAGAGAATTGGAACCTTTAATAGCTGAATTGTTTTACAAGGAAGATATGTTTTCCTGTGCTTAGACTTTGTGTTTTATATACATCTACCTCTAAACGTTGAGAAAGATCAAGTAAGAGACCCATGGGTAGTCCTTCTTACAGCTCATTCTAGCTGTTGCTTTGCCAGTAGCCCAGCTCTGAGACTTACAAACTACAATTAAGTATTTTCCCTTGAGTGCACTTTCACCTCATCTTCTAACAATCCTTTCTGCAAACTGGAAGGCCTATGCTTCACATATTTCTCATACCCTTCTCTGCTGAGCACTCGAGTCTTCCTATTAACCGGATATTGTTTTATTTCCAAGAATCAGCACCTGAGGAGGAAATTGGGTGCTAAGTCATCAATGGGAATTTGTTTTGTAAATGAGAAAAAAACCCAAATATTAGATCCAAACTTCCACAGTTTCAGGATTGCCTATACCCTCTTCAGTTCAGTTTTACTCTTTGGAATGTAATTTCAGTCTTATAATGTATGTTTTCCTGCCATACTCCCTCTATGGCCTTACCTTCCCATTATGGGGGGAAAGGGAAAAAACATTGCTTGCAGTGATGGTAACTATGGAAACTTTCACTATCTCATGCAGCCATGTTCACCTCATCTCCCTTATAATATTGCTGAAAGGTTCTTGCTAAGAACTCATTAAGTACATTCACAAATACTTGACAAGTCTAAATTAATCTTAATTTTGCTTCAGAAAAAAAAACACTTTGAAATTTTTACCTTTTGTTGTTGGTTTTGGGTTTTGGTTGGTTTTTTTTTTTGTTTTGTTTTGGGTTTTTTGCTTTTTTAAACTGGAGAGAGCTTAAGCAGATTTTGCATTATTTGAAATGACCACAAGTGAGCATGAGTTAACTGATGATTCAGTTAACCATAATTATAATTTTTAAATTGCTTTGCTCCAAGACAGGAAAGGCGCTTAAAGAGATTTGAACTGAGAAAAGGTAATGATTCAGCAGCCCAGTAAACTGGATAAAATTCTGAGAGAAAAATTGCCACAGAGAAAAGTTTGCTGTGGAAGAGTTACATGGACACATGCCCTGTTCCTGAAGTGGAAAGGGCTGTATGAACACAGAATGGTGTGTTTGGAAGTTCAACTTCTACCTTGTACTAAACAAACTTCTTCATAGTGCTTTTTTTTGCCTTTCTCCAAACATTGTTTCTATTATACTTGTGTTCTTCTAGAAAGCATTTCTTTGTCTAGGAGTAATCCTAGCAAAGGGAAACCAAACAAACAAAAAACCAAACAAACAAAAACTAAACCAAAACAAAACAAAAAAAGAGAGAGGAAAAAAAGGTGACTCAGATATTTATATTGCCTCCCCCTTGCCTGAGGGATTAAAAAAAAAAAAACAGGTATAAAACTAAATCAAATGCAAATTACCCTATAAACTAACAAACAAACAAAAATAACACCCAAAAATCAGAAAATGCAACCTTTCCTGTTCAAAAGGTAATGCTTATTCCCACAAGTGTGAGAGCATAGACAAGCTTTTGTCAAACTTTCTTTGTTTCCATACCGCATATCCCAAAATAATGCTGTGGCAGATGGAGACCTACTGGGTAAGAGAATGGCAAGGAAGAAGGCTTAGAATATTTATCTCCTTGCACTTTAAAAGTACTACACTGCCTTTAATAAAATCATAAATGTAATGGAGACAGCTGTGAGTGGTCCTTGAATCTTCTCTTTGCTGCATAGGAAGACATAATGAACACACAGACTCTCACACTTTCTTTTCAGAGCAGTCAGAGACAAGCTAGTAAAACTGGTAAGATGTACTTGGAGCTGACCAAGCAGAGGTAAAGATCTTGTTTCCAAATCACAATAAGAAAGTCCCTGGCTCTGCACACAGCTTAGTAAATGTGTGTCTGTCGAATATGTTTTCAAACCACTAGTGTGAGCTACACCAGGGAGAATTTCTTCACATTATCCCATAAAGAAGCCTGCAGCACTAGCTATGGTGCCTGTCTCATATGATCATACTGCCTCAACTCATAAATATTCTAGTTGACTCACTGGGCAAAACAGCACAACCATACTTAGGAAGATCTAGAATCATGTCACTGTCAGTGGTGAGATGGTAGATGTACTCTAGTACAAGCATAATTTAGTTCACATTTGGTCATAATAAAATCAATTTTATTGATCAGTTTTTTTGTTTTGGTTTTTTTTTCCTCCTCCCTGTTTCAAAGGACCCTCCACTCATAAAATTTCTGGTTCTTCTGCATTCTGTATTGTCTGTGTAGTTTATTCAATTAAATTTATTCTTCATTTGTACTTTTTTAAACCTTAAGGACAGATCCTTTTTTTATGATTTCTGCTCAGCCAGTTTGCTAGGTTAAAGACTGTGATTTTCATTAAGATAGCACACAACTGTTTCCATGATAAGCTGCTTCACAATGTAACTTGAACTCAGAAAGGATGAGAGTTAGATGATATACTCCCTGTCACAGTAAATTCCCCCCAGAGGGTGTGGCTGAAGGCCAAGTGAGATTTATTTTCCCCAAAGACCATATAAGAACTGCACTTTGCATTCAGATGTTTGTGCATTTTTCTGGCAAAAAAAACCCCACTCTGTAAGAATCTGTTATCTTTTACAGAGCTGGAGGTGTGTTTATTGGAAGGAGAGTTGTCTGAGAACTAACTTGTGAAAAATGGTGTAGTGCTACTTTACATCCACAGAGGAAAGACACAGGACTCCACCACATAGTACTTGTAGGCCAAAACTGAATTTGAATTTTCTACAACACTGAATTTGTTAACAACATGCCTAATGGAGTCATCTAGAACTGAACTTTTCACCAGAAAAAGAATGATCCTGTCAAAAACACACATGGATTGACTAAGGAGAAAATGAAGACCTCAACTATTTGCACTTCAGGCAAGGTAAGACTTCAAACAGAAATGCAATATTCATTTCCCAGTGCCTTAGCTCTACAGTCTATATTCTGTTTCAGTAGCCCAATGAATTCTGAGCGCAGCTCCCACATAACCCAGACTGTCTTAGGATATCATCAGGATACTAAGTAAATAAGATTTCAGACCCCTTCTGGTTCATGAGAATTTGTGGGCACAAGGTATTCACAAGCTCATGTTCTTGCCAGTGCTCATCCAAACCTACAAGAGATTGACCTCCACAGCTATGGAGCAGTATTTTCCTCACTGTGTCTGGCTGTCTTCAGAGATTTTTTTTCTCTCTTAAATAATAATTAACTGATGAATCTGAGGCAGGAAACAGAGAAGGATGCTGTGGGTTTTGTAATAATTTACATTATGTAATCGAGTCTAAATTGAAAACTTCATTTGTTTGAAGACTGCTTTCTGGGGACACCAAAAGTGTACTGTCTCTTTTACTGCAGAACTCAAATAAGAAATAGGCATGGAAAAGAATTCAGAGAAAACTATATCTATGATAATGCATAAACCTAGGTCTGAGAAACCACTTAGGTCACAAATGAAGCAATGTTGATGGTATCCTCCACTCATTATGCAGTGCTGAGCATATCATAGAAGATGCCATAATTTATCCTCACCTGACTGATGATACAAGTCCATAGCAGTGAAAGACCTGAAATATTAAACATTTGAAAAAGTGGTTCTATGCAAAATTTACCTTAAAAAAAGAGAATTCAGCTTTTATTGTACATGGAAAGGTTACTATGGCAACTTGATAGCTGTACTGTATTTAAAAATGGGTTCTTACTCCTATGACAAATTCCAGGTTTTAGGTTTGTATCTCCTCTGCTCTTTTGATTGGTGATGTATTTTCTGTACTTGTTATACTTGACTTTTTTGTTTAAGTAACAGTAACATTCACACTGAGACACAGAGCTCCAGCAAAGATAACATGGACTTGCCTTACTGGGTTTGTTTCTCTCAAGTACGGTCTGTTCTAGTTCTGTGCATGCTGAATCCATTTTCCTTCTCTCCCGTTGAGTTTCTTACACGGTTTTCATTTGGGATAGGTTATTTTAAATGTGATTATCTTGATCATGTCAAACCAATACACACAGTTGACATAGTTTTCTCCATGTTTTAACTTCTATGCTACTCTGAGTCTCTAACCCTTTGACCCTCCTGTCAATCTCTCTCAGGCATGACTTGCATTTTCTCTTTGCTAGTTTTTCCTTACTCATAAACTAAAACTATCCTCTTGTCTATTTGTGGAAAATACTGTCAAGGTTGATTTTTGGAAGACGCAGATTAGAGGGGTTTTGAACCTGCGTGCATTTGCTCTATGTGCTGCCCTTCAGCATTTCAGAGCTTAGTCCCAAGGCCAAATGATTTCATCATTAGGAAACCCCCTGTAACACTCAGTAGAACATCTTATTCACTTACATTTTATGATCATGCCCTTCACCAAATCTGATAAGATATAGTTGGTGCATTAGTCACCCACTCCTACTATAGACCAAGAGCAGATGCATGCCCATATCTCTTTCTCTTTAAGAAAGTGATTAATTTTAAATGGATATTATTTTGCTATTCAATACTCAAACTGAAATATATTATGATTAACTTATCAAGATAAGTTAATCGTGATATGTATATCATTTGATGTATAATTTGTCTGTCACCAGGTAGGTCTGAATTGAATCTCTGATTGCAGCCATCTAAGCTCCAATGGGAAATTTTCTTAAAATTTCCCTTTAGTGCTTTAGCTTCTGTGCCCAGCATTGTTTTAAATGTTTTCTGACAAAATTTAATGGATGTGAAGTTGACAGTTACACCTGAGTTTTGTCTACATTAGGTCTCCCAGAGTTGGTACCAACAGTGCAGATACAGCATTTTTTGACATGGTCAGACTGTGTTGAATGGGAATGAAGTCAGAAAGTGAAGACAGAATCTTCTTTGCTGCTGTTATTTCTGCTGTATTCAAGCATCCATATGAGAGTAAGTTAAACACCTTGATGTAGTTTTCATTGTTATCAACATCTCTAATTCTTAGTCATGCAGGCTACAATTTTCAAAGGAGTTTAAAGTATCTTTATAAGTTCAGCTGGGTTTGCTGCTAAGAATGCCACTGTGACTTCCTACTGAAGGAGAAAGTTTCTGGTTTTCAAAAAGGTTATTAAGTTTTCTTGAGTATAATTAATAACTTGGAGCTCAAGCATCCTTCACGTAGTCGTTAATACACTTATTACTTGTGTTCAGCCAGTAAGAGTATAGGTAGTGGAATGAATAAGAAATTTGAAGAGGAAATGTGAAAAATAGACTGATGACAGTGCAATGCTGATGGTAATCACTATGCTTCTTTACAGAGAAGATGAAGACCTCTCTGCTCGCAGCTATCATTTTATTTGCAGCAGGTGAGTTTTCATTTGCTGCAATAGTTATTGCTATTTATAAAGAGTAAAACTTTGTGCCATTACTAAAAGGCAATGCTTTATGATTAAAATTATGACCAAATCAAGTTCTGTGGATAGGAAAAACAACACTCAATAATATTTTTGACAATAGCATTTCTTTTACAGCTGTCTTATTATACAATTTCTTTTTATTCTCCAGACTCTTGCGACTGCATAAATTGGGATTTTCCATCTTGCCAGCAGCTCCCTGGTGAGTAAATATTCCTCACATAACATTTACTTAATCACAAAGATGAATACCATTGTAGAAGGAATGTTTTGGGGCAGATGTAGAATAAATATACGGAAGAAATTGTTTACAGTAAGGGTGGTGAAACACTGGAATGTGCTGCCCAGAGAGGTGGTGGATGCCTCATGCCTGGAAACATTTGAGGTTATGTTGAATGGGGCTCTGCGCAACCTGATTTAGTTGAAGATGTTCCAACTCACTGTAGGGGAATTACAGAGTGGACTCACAGAATCACAGAATGGTGAGGGTTGGAAGGGGCCTCTGGAGATCATTGATTCCAATCCCCCGCCAAGGCACGTCCACCTAGAGGAGGTCATAGAGGAACATGTCATGGAATGTTCTGAATGTCTCCAGAGATGGACACTCTACTACCTCTTTTTACATTCTTTTCGCTTTAAGCCCCCAGCCTCCTTTCCCATCTTGTTAGATAAGCCTTGCAATTCTTTGATTCATCAGCACATCCCACCTTCTGCAGGCTGTAGGGCTGACATCTCATTACTGATTTATAGCTGTCCCAAATAATGGGAAGCATTTCCTTACTGGCTGCTGCTGCTGAAATCTCTCCAAGTTCAGGTAAGAGAAGGACACACTCAGGCCGTGGAGCCTTTGTCCAGCCTGTTGTACTGCGAAGTGCTTTTCAGAAATTGGTTGCGCTAGATGACCTTTAAAGGTCCTTTGAACCCGGTCTGCGGGACTCCCGTGACCCGCCTCCAACCCCGCCCACCGCCCCACCACGCCCTACTTGCCTGCCCACGCCCAATTCCCCGGCACCGCCCACACCCTAGCCCCGCCCACTCCGTCCTCGCTGTACCCTGCGGTGTCCCGACTTGGCCGCCTCCCCCCTGCGCTCCCTTATCTCCTGCCTACGCCCAGCACCCTTCGTAGGGGGCCGCTGGGACCTGCTGAACGTTTGCAGCCCCCTGAAGGAAAGAACCACCCTAGACAGCATAGACAGATGTGACCGTGTGCAGCCCAGAGTTTACGGCAGCCTGGGGGTAATCCTCAAGCTCTCAGTGCTGTCTAGCGTGTAGTCTCTCGACAAAGTACGGTACTTCAAGAGGCAATGGATTCTGCAATGTTTGGGTGCGGCAGTTCTTTATGCTTTACGCTTAACTGGTGTCTTGCTGAGAAAAGGACCAGTACAGCGCATTTCAATAGAAGTTACTGAGCAGCACCTGGTGGTCTTCTGGAGTACCTCAGGCGGAGTATATTGTAATACCCTGCTTGTTTAGAGCCAGAGATGTCAAGTTTTGGAGTACACGGTGGCACTGGATAAGACATCATTAGAACGATTGTATTTTTCTGAAATGAGCCATGAATAATTTTCTAGGCCTTATGATTAACTAGTTAGATTAAATTCTACCAAAGGATTACAGAGAACCACAGAAACACAAAAGGCAATCCACCAAGTTCTAGAATGGAAAAAAAAAAATGAGTTGCTTGGTTTGGTGTGTGGGGGGTGGTGTTGTTTGGGGTTTTGTTGTTGGTTGTTTGTTTAGAAGAAATTGGGGATTGCTGTATTTAGAGCAGAGGAAAACTTTCTCCTTTCTTTGAATACCTCTTGGAGCACAGTAATGGTACAGGAGTAGCACAGTTCCAAGGCTGGAAGGAACTAATAATATTGTGTGTGTCTTTCAAGGGGAAGCCATGCAATAAAACAAAAAATTACAGAGATAAAATTGAATTTTCATTTGGACACTAATATATACAGGAAATGTGGGAAAACCAACCAAACAAACAAAAAATCACCCAAACCCCCCCAAAAAACCAGTGTGCAGTATTTATTATATTCATCTGAAGGAATTAACATTATTTTAGCAGGGGAGTGGTGCATTGACATGTTAGTTGAGACAATACAGTATTTCCATATGTTACATCTACTGCTTTTTATTTGTCTGTTCTAAAACCTTCATCTCCAAGAAAAAGCCAGTGGGGTTCTTAAGACTGAGATCGCAAGAAACAACAGCCTGTTCTGCAAGCCAAGGCAGGTCTGCACTACTGTGGTTACCACTTGGATCTCAGTTAATAAAAAGTATATGCGAAGAAGTTAGTAGAAATTTATTAGAAGTGTAAAAATGTTTCCTTATCATCACTTTCTCCAGAACTGTTACTTCAAATAGTTTCAGGAGTTTGTAACAAATTTATTGACATGAAGTGTTACAACACTTCCAAAAAGGTTTTGTTTTCAGGTGTTTCTTCAAGAAAAGAAACACCAAGTAAATAAAAAGCTTGATTCAGAGTAAAAAACTGAGAAGAGTTTGTTCTTTATTAGAAAAGCACATTTCTTTTAGTAGGAGAAATGAAGTGTCACAGGGTGAGGGTATTAAAGTTTGAGCTATACTCATTTGACACACGTTTTGGTCCAACTCAATTAAATATAGAAGTCATAGAAGTCATATAGAATGGTAAGGTTGGAAGGGACCTCAAGGATCATCTAGTTCCAACCCTCTGCCATAATGGGTTGGCTTGTTTGAAAGCCTGTGGAAGNCTAGCACAGGTCACTAAAGGCCTCATCCACCCTGGCCTTGAACACCTCCAGAGAGGGAGCATCCACAACCTCCCTGGGCAACCTGTTCCAGTGCCTCACCACCCTCACTGTAAAGAACTTCCTCCTAACATCCAGTCTAAATCTTCCCTCTGCCAGTTTATACCCATTGCCCCTAGTCATATCATTGCAAGACCTTGTAAATAGTCCCTCCCCAGCCTTCCTACAGCTACTATGTGAATGATTAAAAGAATTGTGAGGATACTCTATAACCAAAGCTGTAGTAAGAAATGTCTCTGAATGAGGAAAAGAAGAGGAATGATCTTTATACTCTAGAGGTTTGCATATTTACTTATCCAACAGCAAAACTTTCCTTGTTCAAGACTGATAGGCCTATTGCCTGCTTGTTAAAGCTAATAGATATAGAGAATATGTAACATATGAGGAAACATTAATTTTTATGGCCTTAATATCCTGTACCTGTTAAAATACTTATCTGCCTCTCTGAAGAGGAAAAAAAAAATGGGGTATTTTTTTAAAAGTGTGGGTGGTGCTTGAAAATATTTTGGCTGATTCGTCTGAATTAACAGTTCAGACAGTAAGACACAAAGCAGAAGGAAAACAGTAATATTTTGCCACTACTCTTTGTGATAAGAGATTTTTTTAATTACTCAAATAAGCTTAACCACTAGTGACTAAAAATTAATTCCTTTGTATTAATTCCTTTGTATTAGTATTTAACCTCCCTGCAGCTGAAAAATGTATACATTTGGTTACAAAAACTAAAAAAAAGGAAAAAATAACACCACAAAAAACTCCAACAAACACCACCATACTCTTCAGAAATAAGACATGAGTAATTTTGTACATACATGTATGTTGCTCTTGCTTTATAATGTGAACTTTATCAAGCTGGTAGTATACTGCAGCATATAATTTTTCTCCAGCAATGCTGCATTATTCTAAAATCTAGATAGAGGTGACTGATGGTTTGGAAGTAATTCTGGAATCTAGTCAATCGGTTCTGCTGTTGATAATTATCTCTGTGCTGCAGTATGTAATGCTTTGCAAGAAACTCCACAGAAATTCTTGCCAGCTAGAAATTATGGAAACACCACTTTGGCCCTTGGTGTTAATTACCAAAATACAGTTCCTCTCTCCTTTTTTTCCCCAACTCAATGGCATGTGTACAGTGCCCCCCTCTTGCGCAAGGCAGATGCTCCTTCTTCTCCTTCTTCACAGTGACTCCCCCCCAGGGAGGGGGCCCACTCCCCAGATGCAGGGTGACTCACCAGAGTTGCTTTGTCCAAATTTCAGCAAATAAGTGAGTTCTTCCAGAAACACAGTGGCAAGACTAGAGAGGTTCACAGTAATTTTTTCATCTGATTTAAGAAGGTTACTTTACAATATCTTTCCACAAAGCAGATGGCCAAAAACTAGTAGCAAATCCTTGACATATGCAATTTGTTTCTAGAATTTTTTGTGCTAAAGAGTGCAGTAGTGTTTCCAGAAATACAAAGATCTGTCATTCAGAATTGGGGGGGTGGGGGGAAATCAAATCAAGTGCAGAGGCACGGAGCAAGAAGGACTGTGTGTCTTCTATTACAATAGAGAAACACAGTTGATCTGCGTTTGGGAGTTACCCGCCCCCACACACTTTGTAAAATGACCCAGGCTAAAACTCAGTCAGCTGGAAGTTTAGAAGAGCNAAAGCAGTAATGTAGCAAAGCTGTAGAAAACACAGGAGTTTCAGCGCTATGTAGTGGGGTACATAACAGCTGGTGAAACACAAGAAGAATTATTCTTTTCTGCCTTCATTTAGGAAAACTAGGCTTTGCTTGGAAACATTACAACTGATAAGGTTTAATTTCTGTAAATGTTTCTATCCTTTGTTTTAAACATTAGTGAACTACTTGAAAGTAAACATGACAGATTCACACAGTTCTTATGTATTGCACAAAAGGATATAGCCCATTTTGGATTTGATTTTCCTTCCCTTAGTCACAACACACCAGTTAATAGTAAACAGTTGCCTGGGATGAATCTTTTCCATGCCATATATTTTCATCTTTCAGATTTTGACAATGAATTGGTATGCTACAAAGAGTTAAGTGAGGATCTAACCTGTACCTGGCTGCCAGTACCTAGTCCTCCAAATGTGGTTAATTATACAATATTCTTTAAATGGTAAGTCTAAAAGTAATTTCTGAAAATTAAAAGCTGTCCTTGCTGCTGGAGTTTTACTATGAGGTACTTCATTATATTGCAGGATGTTATGCAAAATCTTTCTTCACATCTCATCAATACCTATTGATTTGGCAAAAGCTTGGAAAGAATGTGGTGTGTTGAACCTGGCTGGATGTCAGGTGCCCACCAAGGCTGCTCTATCACTCCCTTCCTCAACTGAACAAGGTAGAGAAAATATAACGAAGGGCTCATGGGTCAATATAAGGACAGGGTGGTCACTCCCCAAGCACTGCCACAGACAAAACAGACTTGACGCGAGAAAATTAGTTAATAAAAATTAAAACTTAAAACAATTTCCCCCGACCATTTCCCTTTTCTGGGCTCAACTTCATTCTCAATTTCTCTGTCTCCTTGCCCGTAAGTAGCAGAGGAGAATGGGGAATAGGCTGTACGTTGTATGTTGTCTCTGCTGCTCCTTCCTACCCAGGAAGACAACTCCTCATGTTTTTCTCCTGCTCCATCATACAGTCCCACCCACAGCAGACCGTCCTCCACAAACTTCTGCAAGATGGGCTCTTCCCACAGATTGCCATTCTTCATTAACCTAGTGCAGGTCTCTTCCATAGAGTGTAGTCCTTCAGGAACAGACTGCTCCAGTGTGGGTCTCCTATAGGGTCATAGCCTCCTTCAGGCATCCACTTGCCCTGACATGGGGTCCTCCACAGATATGCAGGTGCATATCTGCTCCATCATTAAGCCTTCATGGGCTGCAGGGACACAACCTGCCTCACCATGATCTTCACCACAGACTGCACAGTAACATCTACAGCATCTCCCCCTCTCTCACAGGTATTGGTGTCTGGAAAGTTGTTTCTCTCAGTCCTCTCTCCAGCTGCAACTGCAGAGAGTTTTTCCCCCCTCCTGTGAGTGTTATCACAGAGACACTACTGCAATCATTTGATGGGCTCAGACTTGGTCAGCAGGGAGATCCATCTTGGAGCCAACTTTCATTGGCTCTGTCAGACACAATGGGAGTTTCTGGCATCTTTGTAGAGAAGTCACCTTGTAGGTCCCATGCTGCCAAAACCTTGCCACGAAAACTCTATTCAAAGAGTCATTATAAATCTTTAAATGCCTCCAGCACACTGTTTGAAACACTGTTGCTAAAGATCACTTTAAGGAATTACTTTTACTGGTATCTACTGACTTGCATTGAATATTCAATACTAAAGTTAAAAAAAATCCAAAAACAAACAAACAAAAAAAAACAAAGTTCAAAAACCAAAGCCCCAAACTACCATGAAACAACAAACCACAAAAAGAAACAGATGCTAAACTAGTTTTTCTTATATATTATTTATTATCTTATACGTCTGTCCAATGAGATGTGAGGTGTGGCAAACATGAAAAACAGATATAAGTATTTTCTTGTAATTCTGAATTATCAAGTATTGATATAATGATTATGGACTTGTAAGGTTAATCTTAATTGATTACCTTAAAACGTGTGTAACTTCAGTTGCACCTTTTTTGAGAAACCAGAACTAATGGATACATAAAATGTAGACAGGCAGATTAAATTAATGTGTGTCCATCAGTCTGTTAAAAAGTAATAATAATTTTAAAAAAAAAAAAGAGTCAGACTTCTGTCTCAGCACCTGTATTCTACAAAACGTATTTTCCATATTTTATATTTACATATTTGAGATTTCTCATGAGACTAAGGGTATATATAAAAAGAGAGCAGTCAGATCAGAAGGCATGATCTTTGCCTTGAGACTGTATCATAGGGTACACAGGGTACAACATTGTATGCCATTGGCAAATTCTGATGCTCGTTGCTGTTAATTTGCCACATAACCCACCACACTGCATTACAAAAAGAGCTGTGGTTAGGAGGTCTTCTAAAGCTACACCACTATGGTGGATTGTTCCCCAGGGTGATCTTCTGCACAATGCAAAGGAACAAAGCAACCGCTCCAAGGCTGAGGTTACTGCTCCTCATCACACTCAATATTTTCCCACTGGAGGCAGCAGCAGATGCTGGCTTGAAATAAACACCAAACATGGCTGCTTTGACTGTGTCTTGCCTCTTGAGTCTTTCAGGAGTCTAAATTTCTTGGAACAGAAGCACCTGTGAAACAGTTCTGCTTCTGCAGAAGTGGTATCAGCTGAACTATTTGTAAGCTAGTTGTGATTAGAGTACTCATCCAAAATCAGGCTGCATTATTCCTAGGATGCAGAGTTGGTGTTATGAACAAAGAAAGCAGAAAAAAAAAAAAAAAGTAGTGAAAGAGGGGGTGGGTGATGGAGGAGGAAGGCAGTTGCCTTACAGAGATGTTGGTTTTCCCAAGACAGAGCCAGGATTGAATATCAGTCTTCTAGGTTTCAACCCAGTGGTCTTAAAAACAACACAACTACTTCCTTTCTCAATTTTTATTGGGTTAAAAAGAAAAGAAAAAATGTTTGAAAGGGCTTTGGCTTCTCTGGAAGAGCACATCACCCATTTCTGCAAGTAGCATCAGTTCGACATTGAAATTGTTCCTTGTCCTTGCTCCTTATGATTTAGTTGTCAAGAAAAAACAGATTGAACAAAAACACTCCCACAGAGAAGTTCCAACCAAGCATTTTAAATCATCCTTTAAAACATTAATGGCTGATTCACAACTAGTCTGAAGTAGAAGACAGGGGAACCATCAAGTTGGTTTTGTTCAGTTATTAAATACTGTATCACTATTGGAACATTTAATGCTTGAGATATGTAAGTAGGTGTCATGGAGGCAGGGAATTNAGAAGGCTCTTCTAAGGCTTCTCCCTTGCTCTCTTTATGCTTTTCTAGACAAAGTGTCCATTTGCCAATTTATACTGGGCGCGAAAACCCAGCCAACCACCAGCCCGATTCCCAGTATGGGCTGCCACATAGGTCAGCACATATGTGGGGAAAGGTGCCTGCTGCTGCTCCCCCTTCAAGCCCGCAGAGTGGGGAGGGGAAAAGCTGTTTTCACACCTTCTTCTTCTCCCCATTCAAACCTGCAGAGGAGGGGAGAAGGAAGGAATTTGGAGTGTTCCAGAACAGTAGGCAAGCAATATGCCAGCACATTTCTTTAAAAACATTGAACTGACACAGCTTTAACCTTGAAAAAGAAATATATGTAAAAAAATTTGTCTTCTGTGTGGTGGAGAGTAGATGAGAGATAGAGAAGTTGAGGGGAATCTAAGCAGAACAGGAGCAACCTCCTTTGCAAAGCCTTAAACCTCCTGGACTTTCTGTCCTGTATGCATTAGGTACATCAGGACAATCGACAGGGCTGAGAAGTGAAGTGGCAATTAAACATCTCTGTCAAATACTGATCCTGCTGTCTTGCATTCCTGCTCAGCAGGAATGCAAGACAGTTATATAACTTACAAGAGGTTTTTCATACCTTTGTGGTAATTTAGATTCACATAACTTTGAAATCTTGATATTTATCCCAAAGGGAATTTAGGTGCCCCTATGGTAGGTGACAAACAGACTTCATTAAGTATTTTCTAACCTAATTTTATATCTTCTAAGTGTTCTTCGTATCCCACTGTAAGTACAAAAGAATTACTGTGCCTTACAATTTTAAGGACATTAACATTTTTCCACCATGCAGCAAGGATTTGCATGTTTAAATTTGCTAGTTACTAGAGTACTGGAATTACTCTTGCTGTTTCCAGCTACTCAAACCTCACCTTTGAGCTTTCAAGATACTGAATTTTGTATGTAGTACCTGGAACACTACTGTTTTTTTCTAATGATGCTTTGTTGGGCAAAAGGAGAAGAGAGTAACTATAATCTGATAAGCTGTTTGGTTTTCATTCTGCTTCCTTTTTCCAAAGGGAGAGAATACCAAAACTTTTTCAACGAAACACATCATCATCTTCTATCACAGTACAACGAAAGAATCTCTTCATGAAAAGATCTGCATTTATTTGGATAGCGGTTAATTATGCCCATGACAGCTGCGTGAAAGGAAAGAACATCTCACTTACACTGAGCACAGCAGGTACAGTGTCTTCACAAGCTGTGTTGCTGCAGTGCCCAGCTAAAGTTGAATCTTTTCATAAGGGTTGTTTCCAAAATTGCAGGTCTTGGTATATGCTTGTTATTTTCAGTGATTCAGAGAGCTAAGCTGCAGCTTGGCTTCCTTGGATTAAATCTTTACTGGAGTCAATAGCAGAAGTCTATCAGCTTTTATGAAAGGAGGATTTTACTTTAAATAATTTGCTAGGCTATAGAATAGTCCTAACCAGAAAAATAGGTATTTGGATACAGTACTTAACCTGGTTCCTGTGTTCTCTTCGACAGTTTTCTGAGCTTCTTTATTGGTTTACAAAGAGCAAGTTGGCTCATCACATGCAGTTAAGGATGTCTTGTTATAGAGCATTAGCATTCTGAGAAACATTTTCAAAGCTGAACTGTTTTTAGAAGATCACTTACCCGCTACACAGTGCTGCCCAGGTTCTATGAAAAAAAGAAATCCTGTTAATTATACCTCTTAGATGTTTATTTAAAGATTCCCTACAGTATCTGATAGTATGCTGAGATAACTTTGAGAGCTTCCCAAAACTTCATCATCTCAGAGGAATCATGGTCCAAGAATAAACAGTGCTTGCCACACTGTGAGGCACTACCAGTTCAACCTGCATCACTATGATCTCTTTTGGAGAGATTTATCAGAAGGATAGACAAAAGTGTATTTGCACTTCCAGTTAAAGACCTAAACACAGTTACTGAAAATGGAAGATGTTCGGAAATTTTGTATGCAATTCACAATTATAGGTGCTCTTGACATTTTGATTTTGCCTTTCAGACTCACTCAGAATACCACCTGCTTACAAAAAGGGCCTTCCTGAAATCAGTAAATGCATTCACAAAAGAAAGGCAAGAGGAACAGGTCTATATTGTTGATATCATCAAGATCTAATAATTATTTCTAGTCTTTTTTAAGTCTTACAGTGGTCAGTATTCTCTGCCAAATCTTTTATTTTATATAAAACACACCTGACAAACATAACTACCAAAGTTTTTCTGCTTCTACTGCATTTGTAATAGCTGCATTTTCCCCATTTTAGGAAAGTGCTTGACACCATCTAACATAAATACTCATCAGATCAAAAACCAATTGATAGTGAAGTGGGACCTGCCCGCAGCTCCTACACCATATGAGCTGAGATACAGAGAGGCACTCACAGAGTCCACTCAGTGGACATTGGTAAGTACTTCCAAATGTCAAGTGACATTGAAAACATGAAGTAGCTTACTACCAGCTCAGCAGTACGTAACACGTACATCAACAGGACTCTACTGAATCCTAGCATACACCAGGTTGGAAGGCACACTTGCAAGGTCATTTTGTCCAACTCCCCTGCAGCAAGTAGAAATATCTATCAGGTTGCTCAGGGCCCCATCAAGTTTGACTTCAAATGTCTCCAGGGATAGGGCCTCTACCACATCTCTGGGCAACCTGTTCCAGTATTTTACTACCCTCATTGTGAAGAACTTCCTGCTAATGTCCACCCTAGATCTGCCCTGCTTCGGTTTCAAACCATCACCCCCTGTCCTATCACTACAAACCCTTCTGAACAGTCCCCTCCCAGCCTTCCTGTAGATCTCCCTCAGATATTGAAATGCTGCTATAAGATCTCCTTGGAGCCTTCTGTTCTCCAGGCTGAACAACCTGGTCCAGCCCTCTGATCATTTTTGTGACCTTCCTCCCATGCCCTTCCTGTGTCGAGGACTCCACAGCTGGACACAGTACTCAAGGTGAGGTCTCCCAGAGCAGAGCTGAGTGGCAGAATCACCTCTCTTGACTCACTGGCTACATTTCTTTTGACACAGCCCAGGATATGGTTTGCTTTATGAGCTGCAAGTGCGTATTGCTGGCTTATGTCCAGCTTCCCGTCCACCAGTACCCCCAAATCCTTTTCTGCAAGGCTGCTCTCAATCTCATCATCCCTCCAGCCTGTATTGGTACCCAACACAGGTGCAGGTCCTTGTGCTTGACCTTATTGAACCTTCTGAAGTTCTTCCGAGCCCACTTCTCTAGCCTGTCTGGTCCTTCTGGATGGCATCCCATCCTTCAGTCTTGTCAACTGTATCACTCTGTTTGGTATCATCAGCAAATCTGCTGAGAGTGTGGTCGATCTTGCTGCCTACATCATTGGTGAAGATACTGAACAGCACTGGTCCAAATACAGACCCCTGAGGACACCACTAGACACCTCCCTGATCTCCATGTACTTTAGCGTAGCTTCTAGAAAGATCTGTTCCATGCTCTTCCTGGGCACAGAGGTGAGAGTGGCAGGTCAGTAATTTCTGGAGTCCTCTTTTCTACCCTTCTTAAATGGGCATTGTGTCCAGTTCTGTTCTCCCCAGTTCAAGAAGGACATAGAACTACTTGAGAGAGTCCAGCACAGAGCCACAAAGATGATTAAGGGAATGGAACATCTCTCTTATGAGGAGAGGCTGAGGGAACTGGGCTTGGAGCTTGGAGAGGAGAGGACTGAGAAGTGACTTCATTCATGTTTATAAATATGCAAAGGGTGAGTGCCAGGAGGATGGAGCCAGGCACTTCTTGGTAATGCCCAATGACAGGACAAGGTGGAAGCTGAGGCATAAGAAGTTCCATGTAAACATGAGAAAGATTTTTTTCACAGTGAGGGTGACAGAACACTGGAACAGGCTTCTCGAGGAGGTTGTAGAGTCTCCCTGTCTGGAGATATTCAGAACCCACCTGGATACATTCCTGTGTGATCTGGTATAGATGATCCTGCTCTGAGGAGCAGTTGGACTGGGTGATCTTTTGGGGTCCCTTCCAGCCACTGACATTGTCTGATTCTTTGTGATTCTGTGGCTTCACCTGAACACCAGGACTTTTCAAATGTCATGGAGAGTGGCCTAATTACATTGGCCAATACTTTCAGGGCTCTGGGATGCGTCTCATCAGGTCCCCAGATTTATGTATGTTCAGGTTCCTCAGGTGGTCCCGAGCCTAAGCTTCCTTTACAGTGGGAGACATTTTACAAACCTGATCCATCAACATGGTAGGGTTGAAGAGCAAGGTTGCCAGTGAAGACTGAGGCAAAATATTATTGATTAGCTCAGCCTTCTCCTCATCTGTTGACACCATCTCTCCATTCTCACGCCTCAGAGGGGGAATGCTCTCTTTAACCATCCTTTGCTGGTTGATGTACCTGTAGAAACCCTTCTTATTATTCTTTGCATCCCCTGCCAAATTCAGCTCCAACTGTGGTGTGGCCTTCCTCACCTCATCTCTCCACAACCAGGCATGTTCCTATAGTCCTTCTAGGTAACCTGTCCATGTTTCCACTGTCTGCTATGTTCCCTCTTGCTCTTTAGTTTGACCAGCAGGTCTCTATTCAGCCATGATGGTCTCTTCCCTCCCTTGCTTGATTTTTTAATACTTGGGGATCAAGAGCTCTTGCACTCTATGAAGAGCATCCTTAAAGATCTGCCAGCTCTGTTCTGCTCCCCTGTCCCTAAGAACCATTTCCCAGAGTGCCCTACTGACTAACTCATCGAAGAGATGGAATTTTGCTTTCCTAAAATTCAGAGTCCTGACTGTGCTCCTTGCCTGCCCCATATCCCTTAGGACTTTGAAATCCAGCAGTGCATGACCACTGCGGCCCACGCTGGCTCCAATCTTGACATCACTCATGAACTCACTTAGATTTGTGACCATCAAGTCCAGTGTCCCTCAGGCTGGGCTGTCTGTTGTCTGGCTTTAAAAATTAATCACTGAGGCACTTCAGGAGTCATCTCTATTGCCTGCATTTCTCCATGATACATTTCCAGCAGGTATTAGGATGATTGAAGTTCCCCAACAGGCAAAACCCCCCAAGCATGAAGCCTCCTGTCGTTAGTGTAGGAAGACTTTATTAGTGGGCTCCCCTTGATCAGGCAGCTTGTAGTAGACACCAACCACAAGGTTCCGTTTGTTGCTTCTGTCCCCAATTCTTATCCATAAGCCTTGAACCTGTTCATGGCTATTCTTCAGGGACAGTTCCTCAGACTCTATCCATTTCCTGGCATAGAGGGCAACGCCTCTGCCCCTCCTTCCTTTCCTGTCCCTTCTGGACTGCCTGTAACCATCAATAGCCACACTCCAGTCATGGATCCAACCAACTAAGCTTCAGTGATGGCAATCGGGTCATACTTTTCTATCAGCACAGTAGCTTACAACTCCTCCTGTGTCCCCAAAACATCTGGGCAATGGGGTCCATGCCAGCACCATTTCCCTCTAACCAGTGTGAGTCAACCCACTGCTAGTCATAGGCAAACCTGATTTCTTCCTTATCCCATTTCACAACTATTTTAAAGCCCTATCAATGAGTCCCACTAGCTCCTGGGAGAAGACTCTCCTTCCCATTTGAAAAAGGTTGACTCCCTTCTGGTGCCAGCAAGCCCATTGTCAAAGAAGTCAAAAACAGTGATGCTGACACCAGCCACAGAGCCATGTATTAATAAATTGGATTTGCCTCTTCCTTCCAGTGTCACTACCCACAAACAGAAAGAGGGAGAAAAATATAACTTGTGCCCCAGATTCCCTCACTAAACATCCTAGGGCCCTGATGTCTCTTTTAATCACTCTTGGGACATGTACTAAGAACTTCATCACCACCCACATGGAAGAATAGTAGTGGGTAGTGGTCTGTAGGGATCAACAGACTTGGCTGTTTCCTGGTGATATTGATTTAGTTGGGGCAATTAAGGAGACAGAAATTATTAAATTCATAGTTATTTCCAAAAAGCTCCACCCACAAACTCTGTGCAAACTAGTTAAATCTGGGTTCTAATTTGGTCGAGGAAATCTTCACAAGGATGCTTATGGGCAATTCATTCATTTAGGAGATTCAAAAAATCGGAAAAGTTTAGCCACGAAGTGGCTTTGCCCCACTTACAAATAAAAGGCAGCCCGGAGCCCTAGGGAATGTCTGTGCTACAGTGGAGTAGAATTCAGAGATAGTCCCTGGCTCCTTCGCAGCAGTGATGGAGCTGCTCAGTGTCTTGATAGCCATTGAGAGGCTTCTAGGTCTTCCCAGGTTCTAGCAGGGTGCTGGGAAAGAGGCAGACAAACTCTGGCCTGATCCTGGTTCCTATTAGCACAGAAGTTTGCAGAGGTGCAGGCAGGATCTCTTGCAGACATGCAGAGAGCATGATGTCAGTGGCATTTCCCACCACGTCATGAGGCACTTAATGCCTTCTCCTGGCAAACTTAAGGCACTTAAGTTTCCAGGTAGTGTAAGCCCAAAACATCAGGGCTATGCTGGTCTGAAGCACAAGGCAGAACAGAACATGTCATCCAAGCTGAGAGCAGTGAGGCAGAGCGTGTTATCTGAGCAGAGCAGAACACAGAGCAGAGCAGCACACACTGAGGAAGAGCAGCGAGGCAGAGCAGTGAGGCAGAAGCAGCACAACTGCTTGCAACTTAGCTCAATTTCTATTCACCTGAGTGTATTGGCTCCTTTGGCCACAGAGATTCACCAATCAAAATGGCATTTGCAAAACTGACCATATTAGGTGAAACCAGGGCTTGCTTACCCTTATTTGGGTAAGGCACTAGCAAGTACCTAAACACCCGTGGGCACCTATTTATCACTTTGGGAGGGGACATAATGGCCCAAGCCTTTGTTTTCCTCTCACCCTTGCTTCCCCCATCAGCAGAAGGGTGGAGCAAGCCAGGACATGTTTTAGGCCTATTAGCCTCCCACAACAGATACCTCTAACCTGGGCTCCTGGGAGACAGCAGACTTCCCCATGAGTAGGGTCTGCCTGGCATATCAGATCCTCAAGAGCATACACAACACAGACAGTGAGGATGTACTACATGTAGAAAATTTATAGGCAAATATCACAAAGGCCTCTTAGTTTTGTTTTAACAAATCAGATGTTTGGGAAAGAAATATTGTTGTGTATATTAAAAAAAACAGAAGAGCATGTTAGCTGGTTCACTAACTCATCAGTGAGAAGCTACAACCAATCAGCAATATAAAGGCTGAAGGGGATTATCAGAAATGCCCTATAAACTCAAATCCTGATTGCACATGTGCATGATTTGTATCACAGAGCTGCTGAAATGGTTTGCTTTTCAAGCTCTGATATCTGTAGCTGGATGAAGTATGTTTATCAGGTAGAACAAAATCCAAAGAAGAAAACCGAAAATCAACTATTTTCACTTTTTGGGCATCTCTACAGTCCTAAGAATCTCTTTCTTTCTTTTGTAACACCAGAATCTCCAATGTTGTTCCCTGTAGTATATTTCCTATTTCCCTCTCAGATGGCTGCCAATTTGTTTAGTCACTTCAGAAGAAGTACTCCAGGAAGCCCATATAAGACAGGCTTCATTTTAGTGTAAAGAAAAGTGCTGAGGTCCCCTTGTTCATTGGCATATAAATCTTAGACCATTCTATGACAGCCAGATACTCAAACACACTCCAGCTGTAGTGCAACAGATAGATAACAATGTGCAGATAGGCTAATACACAGCATGTGGAAGAACAAATAAAGAGCAGTGAAAATGCCTATAGGTTCTGGTGACGTGACCGGGGAGATTAGGAGTGTAAAGGATTGGTAGAGACAGCTGAGAATTATCAAGTACTGAAAGACTACAGACCATGTGTATTCATTATCTCCCATGTCCCAGCCAATTGTGTGATCCTGGCACTCACCTCTTACATCCTCCTCTCCAAGCTAAATATCGCCAGCTCCCTCAGTCTCTCCTCATAAGGAAGATGTTCAACTTCTTTAATCATTTTTGNCAATACTGGTCCCAGTACTGACCCTTGAGGGACTCCAATAGTTACAGGCCTAGTCCAGCTAGACTCTGTCCCATTGACCACAACACTCTGACTTCAAAACAATCTCAATTCCCTGTAGAGTAACTGGAGCTCCAGAGTCATCATCAGCTGATGATGAACTCTACTTCTCTGATGCTAAGGCAGAGGCAACCACACACTCAATCCAGCCACACTCCCTACCACATCAGTCTCCCAGATCTACTTACGCATACTGTGACATTTGAAAATAAGAGATTTATTTTTTCTTCAGTGTTTATTTTTGACCTTGACATCTTGTTCTTCAGAATGCCAACAAGCCTCAGAATCACATAGTTATTTTTCAGTATATATAATGCCTAATTGATTTTAAAAACAATGTTTAGACCTAAACTTTTATTTACATGTCCCAACTGAACAGAATGAATGATGAACTCATATGCTGAGGGAAAAGACAGTATTTCCTTCAATGAATAAAAAGAGATTGGCTAAAATCTGTAGTAATTCCTCTTTAGTGACAGGAACCCCTATTTCCAGATGCAGTCAGAAGACCAGTCTTTGTCTGGGAAACAAGTTGATATAAGATTATGTTTTGTTGCTGCCAAATGAATGAAACATCCCTTTTTTTCCCCCAGGTGCCTGTAGAAAACAACGCTATGAATTTCACTATTCCAAATGTAAATCCTATCTCTTCGTACATTGTTCAGCTCAGATGCATAGCCAAGGCTGCTCTCCCCTGTGTTTGTGTTTGGAGTAAAGAGATTTTGGTACCTCACAGTAAGTAAAACATTATTTTGTCCTGCTGGGAACAAGCACGAATGTGAAGGTCTTTTCAAATCTTGTGTCACATGAAAGGGCAGTGTTAGATATTGTGGAAAATATGAAAATCAAATGGATTCATATGAGCATGTGTCCCCATCTTTTTCCATGTTTACCAGAGCTCACAAATAAGCCAAGAATATCACATAATGCAACTACAGAAATCTCTCCAGGCAGAAGAAGTGTTCTTCTGAAGTGGGAGGTAATGTTCCCTTTGAGTCTGTATATCTCATATTATGTTCATGCTATTAATTTATTACTTTATAGGGGGAAAAAAAGGACTTACTCATTGTATTGAGAATACACTGTGTAAGCAAAAAGCCTTGAATATTGCGTTCTGCTTCAGGACTCACTACATTTGTATGATGGTGTTTTAGGTGGTAAAGGAGCAAGGAAAAGCTATGCCAATTTATAAACTTGAAAAAATATTAAAACAGCAGTCCCTGGGCCCATAAAGGTTGATTAGAATAAAGATTCTTTCCAACTTGTACTAAAAATTGGTGTGCCTCTAGTTTGTCTGCCAAAATTAAACATTCCTTGAAAGATCCTCAAAAATCTTTAGTGACATACATTGCATTTCATATTCTTGGGGCCAAAACATTTTAGAAAAGCTTGCTAAATCTACAAAATTTACTTATTCAGAAGTGCAAATGCACTATAATCAAGATGGCTTATGAGAACAGGATCTAGCTAAGGGCTTCTCAATGACATTTAAATTTCGAACCTCCACCGCAGAGACATCCCATTTCTGCAGTGAGAGTCATTATCAGCTGACTACAGCAGGTCAGTCAGTCTTAACAGCTCAAAATTTTTTTGGTAGGAAATAGAGAGCTGACGATCTTGAATGCGTAGATGAGTGGCCCACAGGCAATTCCAATGAGAAAGGAGTGTTGGAAACTAATGGATTCTATCTGGATTCTGAGAGAAAGAGCATCTACAAACTTCAGGAAGTTTGCCACAAGGGATGTCTGTGGCAGAAAAGACAGAGACTAGCAGAATTCTGAAATATCAGGTAGTATGGAAAATTGTGTAATTATCCCATACATTTTCATAAAGAGAAAGAAAAGACAGAGCAAATAAACATCTCATCTCCTGATAAGAATGAGAGATTCCCTTATCTCCTGAAAAGGNCTTTTGCTCTGCTGCCTTACTCATTTAGGCTGATATGAAACAAAACAGCTTGAAACTATTAGACAAAGCTCCTCTCCTTTTGATAATGTTCCATGAGTAAGCTCTACACAGTCTGGATCAACAGGCGCAAGACTGGCGGCTTCGTCTCTAAATCACCAAATGGAGCAACATCTACTGCTTTCATGGCTGCAAATAATAGAGGACTTCCTTCTGCACAGAAGAGAGCAGTGCAAGCCTTTTCCAGTCTCATGTTGCTAAGAAAAGAAAGCTGAATTCTACTAGTTCTTCTACAATAGACCTCATTTTTCCTATATCCTAGGAATTATTTCTCCCACACAGAAATCTGTCCCAGTTTCAACGCCTGGTGAAAGAACTATAGCACTTTTTCCTCAGCAGCTTTACAAGATCTTCAGATAATGGCACAAATTCTTCCCTCCCTATCTTGGGAAAAATAGCTGTTTCTATTTTAAGAGGTTCCAGCTCTGCCACAAATCCCTCTCAACACATACCTCTCTTTTTGAATTACTGAATCTCATCCTGTGTTACTCTAAAAATATCCAATTATTTAATTGAGATAACTCAATCTTCCAGCTTTGTTGTGTCTTCACACTGCTAATTTTCTGCTAAGAAATAATAGTCAAACTTGATATAAGAAGTAATCCTTTCAGAATTTACAGGCCTTCGTGTATCGAGTTTGATTTCTACCTAGACTGTATAAATTTCCATGTCTGTGCACTCATTTTCCAATCATGAAGCAAAATAGCAAATGAACCATCACCACCTAAAAAATTCTATCAACAGATACATAGCAAGTTCCAAAGTTGTAGTATAATTACTAACATTTATTCTCAAAGAGACAAGATGCCTAATGGAGCCTAGTAGATGAAGATTCCCAGAGGCATAAATTGCAATTAAACACCTCTCATTAACTTTCAAGTTCCTAATTATGAGGGGTATGTTCCAGTGAAATATAGAGAACTTTACAGCTGCTTCAGTGGCTGTTCTTACTAACTGGATACATATAACTAAGATCTCAATTAAGCAAAAGACTTGATCCTGTGCTTAAATCCCCTCAATTTCTCAGTTTTAAGGAAACGCTTTGTTCCATTGAATCCTGATAACCTAGTTAAAGCAGTGTGATTTTAACATCATCATTAAAGGTGACATTTTGTTTATACCATTTAATTCTTCTTAATTATGTCCTGCACAGGACATCATAAAATTTATAGAATATTAATCTTTTCCCTAGGCAACACAAAGTGAGAACATCCTTGGATATTACATTAGCATGGAAAGAATACCTAACAGTTGCAGAGATTCAACAAATCGCATCGTTCTAAAGGACAGAAAAGTTCTTCTGAATGTCTCCATGGCTTCATATAGAATTAGTATTTCTGCCTTTAATAAAGCAGGAGAATCTCCAGGAGCCATCTACAGTGTCCCAGACTCCTCTGCAACAGGTACTGACTTTATTATTCATTCATTAGATCAGTGGAGAAGTTTTATGATCAACCCCTAGGCTACCTTCTGACAATCTTCAGGATAGGGTCAAGCATTTCCTTGAATATTCATTAGGCTGATATTTTTGCACGGTGAGGGTATTGTTTCTCAAGAAAGGACTTAAAAAGAAGTTAAGGCTTCTTGTTTTCTCAAGCTAGCCAGACAACTATGTGCTACATCTACCTATCAAAAGAGCTTTCAAAGGGTACTCCAAATGCAGCAGGTAACAGCAGTTTAAACAAAATTCACGGAATTACATGCAAATCTAAGCGTTTTGAGCTAAGTGACTGTTAAGAGACCTGCTACAATATCTGTTACAAATTACTAAGACAATTAAGTGTGTTCCCAAGATAAATTCCTTCTTGGCACGCACAGCTCTTCCTCAGCTAGCACAGCCATTTTCTGTAGTTTTATTTTATTTTATTAGCTTTCAAACAGGAGATTAAATGGAGAATTTCATCTGGCTGCCACAAGTTCCTCTTCTTACCATAAAATGATAGGTTGCTCTTCTCCACTCTTGGTTTGTCAGGTCTTTCCTAATTTGATAATCTGTCTTTTAAAGTGACAAAATGTTTAAGATCCTCACAGAAAATATGAAGCATGTGGAATTTGAAATTAAGTAGCTATAACACGTAACTATCCCCTGCTTCTCCCCCAGGTCAGCACTACCTCACAATTACTTCATTTATAGCAGATAGCAACAGCACACAGGAAATTGTTTAGCAACGTCAGGCTTCATGTTCCTTGGGCTTGGAAGAACTAGTCACCCTTTTCTGACTGTAGGAAATTAAAGGTCACAAACAACAGCTAACACCGAAGCTGCCAGAGACCATTGCAAAGTCCTAAACAATAAGTTTCCTTTACTGACATGCCAGTGTAAACCTTGCTATACACTAGACACCAGCAAAAGAGCAAAAGACAGAAGGGAAGAGAGGAGTAAACTGTTTTTGTGTTTATCAGTCTCTAACAGTATATTTATTCACAGACTTGCCTGGCCGAATCCATGTCAAACACCAGGGAACTAATGCAGTTGTCACTTGGACTCCAGACTACAAACCAAAATGTTTTGTGGTTGACTGGGGCACTGGTGAAGAGGATATGCACATGAAAATAGTAGCTACAGCTACTGGAAATTTCACACTGGGTAACAGCAACTGATGTATCTACTTATGGAGGCAATAATTCACTTATTGGTTATTTTGGGTTGGGGAAGGTAGGACTTTCATCATGTTTAAGAACAAACTGAAAATCCAAAGAGCAACTCTTGTTTTTGTCTAGCACATCATCTAATTATTATCAATACGAAGGCAGACAAAAAGCAGTGTTTTCAGTGGGATTCTTCTAGTCATAGGTGGTCAAGAAAAGCAGCTAAGCTGCTGTTGCTGATGTGATGTCTCTCCTTGCTCACATTCCAGCCAGACCTATATACTACCCTAGGTAAACTTAACTTTAAATATAAACTACTCTCTTACAGTCTCCCATAGATTTTTTTGTGTGTTTTGTGGTTTTTGGTTTTGGTTTTGTTTTTTTTCCCAGTCGCTGTCCTTGTCAAATCTTAAATTCTCAACTCATTCTGCTTACCAAGCTAGGCATGATGAGCTGCAGCCAGGGATGACTTTACAGAATAGTCATTGAAAATCTCTTGGCTTTTACTTACAACAGAGAACATTTAGCTTCAGAGTTATACAAGTGAATGCACTGTTTTCTTTGGCCATTTTCCAACAGCTGCACTGCCACGTTACTTCAAGGTTTTTTGCTTGTTTTTAGATATGCTAGCTGTCATAAACTAAGATATGTGTAGCCATTTTGGTTCCATACTGCTTCAGGAGAAAAAGCCTTCCAGAGGAAGAGTACAAGCAGACCTGGGATCTTTTAAAAGCAAACCCATGTTATGTTTTCTTCTGCTTTTGAAATAATTTGTATTAAGCATTTAGAGACAATAAGGAAAGATGCACGTATTTTGTATGCAGTGTAAAGCACTGCAAAAAAAAACATACTGTGCTTTGAGTCTCAGGAAGTAAGAACTACACATGAAAGTCATAATGTTGTCTCTCCTCCCCTTCTTTAGCATGTCTTACATTCTAGTAAACACTGATGTGCCTTTGTTTTCCAGACAATTTTCAGCCATACAAGTTGTACAAATTAATGGTGCATACATCTGATGTGTGTCAGTGTGAAAGTTTCATGAAACATGAAAAGACTTTTGGAGTGACTCACTTTTACTCAGTTGAAGGAGGTACTCCTCCCTTTTATATAACCTGATCTCTTATATTTCTTCTCATCTCCTATCTGCAGCAAAAAAGGAATCCTACACAAAGTTTCTTTTCCAGGTGACTTGTCAGCATTCTTCAGTTAGTGTTGACTTTGGTCCTACCAGTTATACACTGGCAGTGAATGACCTAAATGTTATTCCTTACTGACAGGCCCATAGAAATATTATTATACTATTACTACTAATACTATTATTACTGTAACTATTATGATTATTACAGTAACTATTATTAGTATCACAGAATCACAGAATGTTAGGGGCTGGAAGTGACCTTGAAAGATCATCTAGTCCACCCCCCCCGCCAGAGCAGGATCACAGGAGTACTATCATTATTACTATAATTTTTACTGTTATGATTACGATTACTACTATTATTAGTATTGTTATTATTACTATTACTATTACCATGCCTCTTATTATTGCTGTTATTAATATTAATGCCATTACCAGAATAACAGAAAGATCTTGGAATTACTGCTCCATATAGCTCACATTTAACTTTGGCTAAAGTCAGATTGTCCGATCTCAATTCAGTAGTGTCTTGTGTTGCAAGTTGAAATGAGTGCAGCTGCAGCTATTCAAGTAAAAAAGTATTTGTAATGAATAATGAATACACAGTCACAGTTTCTGCCTATTTTGCTGTTTCTTAAGATGAGGTTTTCTTCACTCTATAGGATTTCTCTTTTCCACAAAGTATATTTATGACAACTAGAATCTAGGAAAGCACATAGGTTTTAGTCTTGTATGTCTATTGTATAAGCATTGATGAAGAACTTAAATTATTATCTGATTAAGTTCCTAGGACAGGTCCCAATAATGTGACAATTCTGAATATCACAAAGTATTCTGCACTTGTGAAGTGGACTGAAATAGCTGCTGAAGACTGTTTGGGCTTTCTCCAGGGATACAGAATCAGCTACACAGATTCATCGAGGACAAAGTCTCTGGGTAAGTCATCACTGTTCAGAAGCCCAGAGTCACAATAGAAAAAAAAACGTAAGTGCTCTGCAGACTTCTGTGGGAATGTAGTGCTCTCAAAGGGGAGCTCCTGGTTAGAGTTTTAGTACTTTAAATGGTCCTATGAATGCCTAGAATTTTCTAGATATCACCACAAATTAACTATTGATAAAAAAATATTTTTTTTTTCCTTAAAGCTTACACATCTAATACTGCTGCAAAATTTTCTAGTAATACTGAGAGGAAGATGTATGCTTTCAGCATTTCTGAGGTATTAAAATTTCAGTCACACTGTTTTTAAGTTTCATTGCAACCCAGCAAAGCTTGGCTCTGAGCCTTTCTATAGCACTTGAGAAATTATATATTTATTTTTCTAACTCATTTAGCAGGGAATACAAGTTGGGGTTTTTTTACCTGTTTTTAAAGACACTATTATTAATTTCATGTTTAGGAACATTTTCTAATATTGATAGCTTTTGTGTGAAACTACAAAGAATGAAATTAACACTCATTTAAAAAATATTATTTGTGAGCTTAAACAGCATCAGTTAAAAAAAAAATTAAATGCCCATCTTCTTCTGATAAATATTCTTCTGATCTGCAGTAAAAAGTCTTCATGCTATGAATAATAATACATTAACTTTTCAAATACAGGCTTTTAAATAAAATTAAAGACAAGCTGTGGAAGACAAATAGCACCTAAGAACCCAACAAAGGAGAATAGCAAAGGTTTTATAATTCACGTTGACTTATGCCTTTAGAGGGTCATAAATAGTAACAGAAACTTCAAGTACACAGCGTTAGCAGGAAGTTTGACAGTGTCTTCAGAGGGGGCTCTATTCCACCCCGATACCTATCAGAACGCACAAGAGGAGGCACTAGGGGAGTGCTCAGGACTGAACTTTTCCTTCCTTCTTCTGTAATCAGTCCATACAACAGTGATGTGACAGTTGATTGCCATGTTTGCCAGAAAGAATAATTTTATTGGAAAATTTAGGGCAGGGAAGCCTGTAGGCTACAGCACCATTTCCACTTCTACACAAGTCTTAAATTTCCAGTGTTAAACTTGAAAAGTAATTTCTGCCCTGTTACAGGCATCTATAGCATTACTGACCGCATTGTTCTGGTTCGGGGAGAAGTTACTGAACCATCAAAAATGTTGAGCTAAAGCCTTCCAAAGTAGGTGAAGTAGAAAAAGGTGAAACAGGAATTTAATACTGAATGTTGAGTAACAGCACTGGTATTAATCAAGGTGGATAACTAGTGACTAGTGTAGCAAGAATAAAGTGTGTGATAGGGTCTAGTCCTTATGCCACTTGTTACAGCCAACAGCCAACTGGTATGTGAAATGCTCATGCTTTTTACCTCTGGATTTAAAACATGCATAAGCACAATGTAGCTTCCTTCAGTGATGGATTAGGGCACAGATGTTTTTGTCCTTTTCCCTAGTCAGCTACAGTGACACATGCTCAGTGGTTGGAGTTGGTCTAATAACCTCCTTCCTCAACCCCTCTTGCCTTTTAGCTGTTACTCTCAATTCTTCAACCACAAGTTACCATCTCACTGGACTGAAGGCAAAAACCATCTACCATGTGCAGATTTCAGGATTCACTAATGCTGGTGAAGGCCCTCCAACTCTTTCACAGCTTTTCAGCACTCAAAAATACGGTACTGTGGTAGCTTAGGTCTGTGTTATCCAGCATCAAGACTCACTTTATGTGCTATGTATGGCTTTATACTCTGCCCTTTCCTGTTTTCCAAGGAGTAACAAACTGATCATGCAGAAGATTTATTTTTCAGTCCTTGTTTACTGGTAACAGGCATGAAATTGTTCCTTTGTTAGAGGCAAGCCATGTGTCACAGGGCAACTTAACATGCAGGAAAGACTCAGGGTTCCTCATCTCTGAAACATTTTCTCACCTTCTAATTATTAAGATTATATATATCTATCTATATCTATATCTATATCTATATCTATATCTATATCTATATATCTATATATATACACATATATACATATATATATATATATATTTGTTTATTGCTAATTGTTATAATAGCTCAAATATTCTGCCTATGTGTAGTTTGGTTCAGTAGTCTTTGATCATGGCAAAATCTTCAGCAATTATATAAAACTGGTTTCCTGTTAGACACCAGAGCCATTAACTGTAGGGCGATGGAAAAAAAAATCTGTTGTGTGTGACAGCTGATCAATGTATCTTTTGTTTTCTCATAGTTTAAGCACATTTTCCGTAACAGGTCCTGCAGTTCATTGGCAAAAGTTTGCCTTTTTCTAAAGTGGCTGTACCCACTAAGAAGACCAATGCACATATACACATGTATAAAGTGTAGTACATTGTAATCATATAAGGTTGGTTAAATGTGGCTTCTCAAACATTTTTAAAACCTTATCAGTTAAACTAAATATAATACTGTTGTAGGCCTTTTTTGGTTTGACTAGTTTCCCTCAGCTGAGGTTTTCTGAATAACAAAAGAACAAACTTAAGATTGCGTCAGCCACAGGAAAGTAATCTGCGGAATTCAGATGGAAGTATGGAAAGGCTGCTCCCCACTTCAGCTTTTTTATAGTACATGAAGAAAATATAAACACAAATAATTGAATAGCCAGTGTGAAGCAGAAAGAAAGAGGAAAGAAATTTTAAAAGTTTTCTGCCCCCTCTTCTCCCTGCAGTGAAATCTTTTCTCCCATCGATGAAGAAATTAAACTATCTCCACTGCAGGGTTTTGTTCTGTGCATTCTTCTGAACATATTTTGATAGGATTCAATTTTTCAGGAAAATTACAAAAATGTCGAATTAATTTAATGTACCATTGTTAAAAATTCAGGTAATTAAATTTAACTTAAACATTAGCTTTACTATTTCCTTAGTTTTCTTTGTCATAAAAGCCTTTTTTGGCAAGAATGCAGTTTGGAGCATTTCAAATATCTTTTTAACAAAGCTAAGTAGTTGTTTGATTAAAAAATAAAGTTTTAAATTTGTTGACAGGTAATAGGAAAAGAAGAGTCTTCTGGCAAATGCAGTTTGTATCAGCAACACTATCTTATACTGACCACACTTCCCTGGTGCTATTTTGAAGCTTTTAATTTAGCTGTCTGTAAAGAACACCTCAACCCACCACTCACTGGTCACATCACAAACTGCTTTAGTGCCTGCAACAGCAGGCTTAGCACCTGATGAACCCTAATTAAACTTTCAGGCACTTCCTTCAGAATGGTGGTGTCATGGTGGGAAGTGAAGCATGGCATCTACCGATAATACAAGTTATACTATTGTCATCAGGACCCGGTATTATCTTGCCAAAAAACTCCAAGCCCTACTTGTAAAAGCTGAAACAGATTAAAAATCAATTTCACTCAAATAGTTTATTATGGAGCCAGAATACTGAACCATTAAACAACCTAGAGTTCATGCAATAGCATAGGGAGTAGGAATACTTACTTTATTATAAAGCATTTATCTTTGGATAGTAGATTTCAGAATTCAGCACATGTATATAGACACCTAAAAATTTAAACCTGAAAGCTTCTGTCTCCTCAGAGATCCCGGGTCTTGCTTTAAATAAATTTAACTTGCAGGAATGCCAGAACTTGTGTGAAGTTTGGCTTGACTTCTGTTTGAAGTATTTCTTGTAGAGGCAATAGAGAGCATTTCTATTCCTGATACCACAGGCCTGATTCAAACTCTCTATTTCCCCATCAGATAAAGGAGAATTTGAACATTTTGTGACTGGCCTTTGCTTTGGCATGATGTTCTTTCTGGGTTTTGTGCTTCTCACTTGTTTTCTGGTGCATAAAAGGTAAGAAGGTAATACTGACTGAAGTGGTGAACAGTTCTTCATTGTTGCTTAGCCTCAAGTTTCATAGCACTGAGTTGTTTGGTTTGGGTTTTTTTTTTTTTTTCATTAAATCAGTGCAACACAAAAAAGTGCCCAACACAAAAGCCACCCCACTCATTTACCCAGTGAGGGCAATTATGAACCAAATAATTTGTTAAAAATCTACAATGTTTTACTTGTAATACATTATCTGACTACCTCCTACCTCAAACATCCTTGAAAAGAGTAAGGAAAATATGTTATCTCTATCTATCTATCTGTCTATCTATCTATCTATCCTCTATGGATAAAGCATGCACTTAATTATTTTACTCTTTCATTCACAACTGTTAGCTGTGACTCTTCTGTGGAAATACAAAAACTAATTTCAGCAGCATACACAAATTGACATTGCCATCTAAGCAGTTTCCAGCAGGCATATTTGAATGTTAACTATATAAATTATGCGCATGAGAACATCATGAGAAGAAACAATGAATGGATGAGTAGGAAGAAGAGAGAATACCAAGAATTGCTTTAAGATATGGATGAGATCCTCTTACTTTAGGAGAAATTGTTCTCTGCAGTAATAAAGTACACCATCCCTAAATTAATTCAAGGGGCACATAGCACTGCTACCACCATAAGAAAAATGGCTCGCATTTTCTGATAAACTTGTTTGGATACCACCATTCACATTGCTATTTTGATGTTCAGGAACACTGCCCTCCTTTTTCTCCTTTTTACAAAGCATCCGTCTCTGAATCTGAAAGCAAAACTGCTAAAAACAGCACAACCAGGGGTTTGAAAGCTTGTTGTAGGTCACTTTAGCTTATGAATCAGGCTAAACTCCTGCCCTTGCTATTTGGAAATAGACTGCACTCCTCATTGAGTCTCCTGAGCACTTCCCTTTCTAGGTTTTGCTATAAGTTGCTCTATATCTAGCCTGTTTGACAAGAACTTCTAGGACCTACACAGAAGTTTTGGCCTAGAGCAAACTTTACTGTCTTAAACATAAGATCATAATTCATTGTCTGGGCCCATTATGAAAAAAATTTTATACTCAAACAACCCAGCACACAGAAGCCAAATGTAACACTACGAAATAGCGATTAAATAGGTAGTATTATTGAACACCTGGAACTATGATGAAGAGTCCCAGGGATCCCCTCATCTCAGTTACCTGCTTGGTGTGTAAAAAATGACTCAACAGCCAGCCACACACCCATCTTCACAGGATCAACAAGATGATCCACTAACTCTACAACCTCAAACCACAGGCAGAGTAATGGACTTCTGTAATGTCCCTGAGACTCTCACAGCTTTACTGAAATTTTCTTTTCTATGGAGATGAGTCATTTGCCAAAGTTTACAAGGGGGTACTCCAAGAGCAGCTAGTAAAAGAGAATTATCAGATCAAAAAAGCAGAGGGATAGTCTCCCTTTGGTCCCACAGGTGCTGGTGATGAACAGTGAGCAGTGACTGATGCCAGTGGGATCAGTCAGTTCAACAGAAGCTCCTTCCAAAATTACATCCTACTCAACTGTTGCTCCTCTGCAGAAAAATCACAACCGGCCTCTGCTAGCATGGGACCACCATCCAGAGATGGCAGGAGCGGTGGGCAAACTACAGTTACTGCCTGTCCTCTCAGGAAAGGTCAGGGAGGACAACGCCCAAAGTAGTGCTCATGGTGGAACCCAGAAATTCTACAGAGCGTAGCAGACTGTTGCTCCTGGTGCAGAGCTGGAGCTTGAAAAATGGGACTCTTATGAAAGGCCTGAGGACAAGCAGCCATCTGAAACCCATTTGAACAGCAAAACTGGCAAACAGCTCTACCTTACAAACCACTTCCTCTACAGCAGAAATAGCCGGTGTAAGTTTTAGTAAAGGTGTGTTTAGGTTCATGTTAGGTTAAACAGTGACATACTGTATGTGACAGTTCCCAGAAAGAACCAAACTGAAAATGATCAGGATAGAGCAAAAGCCATGTTGTCTCTCTTGTTATCCAGGCCACTGATCTCATTGCACAGAGGCTAAATACAAAAGTAGCTTGCTCTTTTTTTGAGGTAAAATAAACTTCAAAGTAAAAGACCATGAGCAAAAACTTACTAAAACAAACTTCCTCCTATGTGTCCAACAGTCCTCAATGAAGATGGTGGGTTTGTGGCGATAACAGTGAATTAGTAATATACAATAATTGAACATATAGAAAATGATAACATTCCCAACTCCTGGCACAGCTCCTTCATCCTGAAATACGGATACACTTTTTTTTTTGTGTAGACTATTAGGCTTGGTCTTCAGGTTTTAGTTGGCATTATGCATAATAGTCATTGTAGAACATCTTGTTCTGATGGTCATAAAAATACTTTTAAAATATTGCTTATATATGGTAGTTAACTTAAATGCATAGGAAACATCAGTTATTTTACCTGACAACAAATTTGGAATATTTCTTCACAGGCTGAAAGTATCATTCTGGCCCAGTGTACCAAGTCCAAGAAACAGCAGTGCTCTCCAAGATCTGGCAAGTACTCTTCTCATGGTGTGAAAAAATACGAAACGGAGACTTTTCCTACTGACATTGACTAACAATGCTAGTTACCAGTCTTTTCACACTTCATTCTAGTAAATGTCTAATAGCAGTTGAGAAGTTAGAGTGATAGTAGAAATATAGAATGGGGGAGAGTTGCCGTTTGGGCAGAGACTGTATACACTTTTTAATTTAAATAGGGCTCTCAGGCTTTTTGGAGAACATTATAAAGCATATTTAAAGGTATGTTTGTTAAAAAAAAAAACAAAACAAGCAAAGTTGAAGAAGGGGAGATAGAGACATTTAATTTTTCTATCCAGTCAGTTTTCACCATCTGGAACTGGTTATTAAGTAGTAGTTACTCAAAATTCACAGTGATGCATCATGACCTAATTCCGTGAAAGTCTCACAGTGGAGACCATGTATATGGTATTTTCTGAAATCCATCTCTCACCCCTTTACTCTCTACCCATTTCCAGAGGAATGCAGAGACTCCGGATTGCATGCAGCCCAGACAGCC
>WBNM01001629.1:0-112018 GCA_013399055.1 Ramphastos sulfuratus
AGGAAGATGTTCAACTTAATCATCATTGTGACTGTGTGCTGGACTCTTTCCAGCAGCTCCCTGTCCTGCTTGAGCTGGGGGGCCCAGAACTGTACACAATACTCCAGATGAGGCCTCACCAGAGCAGAGTAGAGGAGCAGGAGAACCACCCTTGACCTACTAAGCACAGCCCTTCTAATACACCCCAGAATGGCACACAGGAGCACACTGCTGGCTCATGGCCATCTGCCATCCACCAGCACTCCCAAGTGCTTCTCCCCTTCTCTGCTCTCCAGCAGGTCAGATAATTAGATAATAAATGAAATGGCAATTGGACTCTGTAGAATCAAGAAAAGTCCAAAGAACTTAATTTCAGTAGCTCTTAGGCACACATTTTAATTTCTGTGGGGATTTAATTGCTGCCTTGAATGGAGGATAACCAAAGCACAAGCTTCCTTGACCTTGAGCCTATGGAGTTCTTGTTTATAGCAGCCTATGCTCACAACCCAGGTAATTACACTGAAGTGCCTGCTGCCTCTACTGCAATGCCTGTCACCCAGAAATAACCCAGCAGAATCTGACCCAGAAGCTGCAATATCCATTCCAGCTTCCACACCTAGCAGTGCATCCTCAGCTGCCCTCCTTTTACAAGGGGGTGTTGGCAAAGACTTTGTTAACTGCATCCTCTCCGACCAGACCATCCTGAAAAGGCCCTGTGCAGCCAGATTTTCCCAATGTTTTGAGCTCCACACTGTCCTCTGCTTTCTTGTCCAGGCTCTGTGACCATCATCACCAACAGTCCTTTCTTCAGAGCTGGTCAAGGGACAGGAAAGGACCAACCTACTGTGGGCAACTGATAATTCTCCAACAATGCTGATGCAAGCATTGACTTCTCCAACAAAATGGACACCTGACAAGCTGACAAAACGTAGGGCACATCTAACTCCCTAGCTCATCTCACCAAGTGTCTACATTTAGTCTGTATCTAGGACTACACTACAGCAGTTAGCCCATCCCCAGCAGAGAAGGGGAACCAGGAAAAGGAGAGAAGGCCCACAGGTTAAAATGAAAACAGATTTCATGAAATAGCCAAATTAATACCAATGCAAGACAGATAAAGTTATACTCAGCCCAGCAAAAGTGCAGCAGTCACAACATCCATCCACAAAGGCTGTCCTCAAGAGTGGGAAAAGGAGCAGAATGAGTAGAAGCCCAGGCAGGAAGCTCCAGCAAGAAGCTTCCCTCTCTTTATCAAGCTTTCTGATGCTCCTGGTCTGGGACACACCTGTGAGCCAATTCAAGTCAGCTGCCCAGGCTGACCCAGAACTGCTAATCACCTGCAGCCCATGGCTGGTTTGGGATTCTGCCAGCAAAACCAGGACACCAAGTCACAGCTGGGCTACATGAGAAGGGCAGGCTACAAACACAGGCTGTGCCTTCTGATGGTATGTCTAACCCTTGCCACACTGTACCCCTTGGCTGCTGTGATGTGCCACAGCTGTGTTTGGCACAGTGCATGATGAATAAGGTCTAGCTGGGGAAGAGTACAAGGTAAGGAGCCAAACAAGTCATCACTAAATCTAGTAGACTGGCTCAGTAACCTCATGCCCAGGCTTTCCCATCTCTTAGGCATTTTGGCCAGGATCTACTCACTCTAATTTAGGTGCTAGAAGCTTTATCAAACTTCTAATGCTACAACTTTGCTTGTGAATTAAGTGTGACTAAAACTATTCTCAGGCACTGAAGTCTATACTGATGCTATTAAAACCTCTCACTTTCCAAAACAGGCTGGGTGCTCATAAACTACCTATTAGGAGTGGTCACTGATAGGTCCTAACCCCTAAAGCTTGCCAAAAGAATGTTTTGGAAAGTGATATATGCCTCAGCCTGAAGTAGGGCCAGGTATATTCTGATGACTGAATGAAATACAGGTCTGAATATCCTTGCCCAGGAGCACTCTCTGGCATCTTCACTGGTAGAGACACAGCCTGTCATTTATTCATTTAATTTATTCATCTCTTGCCCTCAGTATTCAAGTCTCTCCTCCTGAAGCAATGTTAGCCTCATCCAACAATGAATGCCTATCAGGAACACAACTGCCACCTGTAGTTATTCTCTCTGATTTTTAGATATGTCTGAGGTCCCTGAGATCCATCCACGTGTAGCTCCCAGGAGGCTGATGACATTGCCAATGGCTGACTCTTCATACAGTGCTTGGATAAAACCTTCCCCTGTCCCTGTGGGCTCATTTCAAATTTGATCTCCAGGCACTCCCTCTGATTTGCTGCCTCCTTGCACACTGGGCTCAAACCAAATACCTTATTCTCTCTGCTTCTCCATAGAGGACCGTGCACCAGGCATGACCTTTACCTCTTGAGGTGGAACTGGCCTTGCAAGGGTGTGGTAGTTGGGTCCAGCATGGGATTCAAGGCCCTGCAGAGGAGTTCTTGGCATCTTGAAGATAGTTTTCTTTCACTGTTTTATGTGTGTGGTGCCACAGCCCTGTCCTCGAGCTACATTGCATCCTCCACTAAGACAGACAAGCGACAGCCAGAAGGCTCAGGGGTGGAGGACAGCCAATCCACCTGGAAAAGGCTCAGGGGTGGAGGACAGCCAATCCACCTGGAAAAGGTGGATGGCACAGAGGAAGGTCTTTGGGATCCATACCAGGAGACTGACACAGAAACCACTCTGCTGGAGGTACAGATCCAGACATCACTTGTAACTGAGCACTCCTAAAGCTGAAAGGAGATATTGGAATGGGTAGTACCAAAGATGTATTCCAGAGATGATCCTCAAAGACCAGAGGGTTCAGAAGAGGATGCAAAGCAAATGTTTAGCCACTCACAGTAATAATTCTACAAACTGAAACTGTTTGCTATCAACAGGAAAAGAGGTCTTGCAATGACAGGACTAGGGGCAATGGGTTTAAACTGGCAGAAGGCAGATTTAGACTGGATGTTAGGAGGAAGTTCGTTACAGTGAGGGTGGTGAGATGCTGGAGCAGGTTGCCCAGGGAGGTTGTGGAGCACAGGAGCACCCAACGTGATCTTTGATCACGTTGGGGGGTTCTGTGCTCCACAACCTCCCTGGAGGTGTTCAAGGCCAGGATGGACGAGTCCTTGAGTGCCCTGTACTAGTGGGAGGTGTCCCTGCCTATGGCAGGGGGTTGGAACTAGATGATCCTTGAGGTCCCTTCCAACCTTACCATTCTATGAAAAGTGCCTTGAAAAGACATGCTTGGAGGTGAACATCAGCCCTGCTTACGAGACAGCTAGGTGCTGTTGGCCATAGCTTCAGAAGCGTGCGAGAGAAGTGGAACAGTCTGAGAATTCCTCTTCTGTACAAGTACAGACATGTTTCAGTTCTCCCTTGGCCTCTCTTGCACTGTCCAACTGCCAAGCCAGCATACTTCTCTATTGTTGTGTCCTCGGGTGTCAGGCAATCCAACTGAAGGCGCCTGATGCCTTCCCCAGAATGACGCCTCTGCCTCCAGCAAGTGCGTAACTGCCTCAGGTCTTTGAGCAGCTGGAGAGGTGCCAGCCCACACACTGTCATCTGCCTCTGGGCTACACACACAGGGCATTTCCAAACGATGCAAAGGTTTCCCCTGGGAAGGTTTTTTTTTCCAATGCTCAGACCTGCATCCCTGCCCATGGCTGTGCTGGGAGAGCAGGGCATCTGCCGGCTCAGCAAGCAGCCCTCCTGTACACTGCCCCACACATGCAGATGCTATGCATGCAGAGCTCACAGCACAGGCAGCATCAATACTGATGGCAGTGCTGCAGGCAACCTGGGTCACGCTGAGTCACCTGTGTGATGGGGTCAGTCACCTGAGAGGTGGCAGATTGCAGCATACCAGGAGTCAGCGTCGTGCCCTGGCGCTTGGCGCGAGGCTGAAGCAGTGCATCCACGTGCAAAATGAGAACAGCTGCAGGGAGAGGGTACAGCATCACAGGTGTCTTGCATGTATGGCTGTCTTGCACCTGGCAGGTACAGGTGTCAAGACTTGCAGCAGTTTAGGGTACATCCTACCGGCCTCACCAGGAGAATTGCATCATGACTCATTGAAGGTTTATACTTATATTCTGGACACATAGCTTAGGACAAGCTGAGCCTTCATCACTGAAAATAACAGTACTCAGTGTGTACATCTTCAGCATCAGAAACAACAGTTGTAGCTTGAACTACAGATTATTAGAAGTCTATGAAGTTTTCCCTTTCAGATTAAAAAAACAACAACAAAAAGCAGTGAATAAGATATCCTTTCACACAAAAATATCTTTTAAATTACTCAGGTTTTCCCTTGTATATTTTTTTTTTGCCTGCTGCTTCAATATATTAAAAACCAAACTGTTTTAAAAATACATGTTCTCCAAGGCATCCAATTATAGTATTTCTATTGAGCTCAATAAAGTGTTAGCCCAGTCCTAGAGTGTGAGTTCTTGTGTCAATAGCAGGTCTACTGGACTAAGAGCCAAATTACAGTACCACAGCATAGCAAGGTTGGAAGAGACCTCAAAGATCATCAAGTCCAACCCATTACCACAGACCTCAAGACTAGACCATGGCACCAAGTGCCACGTCCAAACGTGCCTTGAACACCTCCAGGGACGGTGACTCCACCACCTCCCTGGGCAGCCCATTCCAGTGGGGAATGACTCTCTCAGTGAAGAACTTTCTCCTCACCTCCAGCCTAAACCTCCCCTGGCACAGCTTGAGACTGTGTCCTCTTGTTCTGGTGCTGGTTGCCTGAGAGAAGAAAGCAACCTCCTGCTGGCCACAACCACCCTTCAGGTAGTTGTAGACAGCAATAAGGTCTCCCCTGAGCCTCCTCTTCACCAGGCTAAACAATCCCAGCTCCCTCAGCCTCTCCTCATAGGGCTTGTGCTCGAGGCCTCTCACCAGCCTCGTTGCCCTTCTCTGGACACGCTCAAGCACCTCAATGTCCTTCTTAAATTGAGGGGCCCAGAACTGGACACAGTACTCAAGGTGTGGCCTAACCAGTGCAGAGTACAGGGGGAGAATGACCTCCCTGCTCCTGCTGGCCACACTATTCCTGATGCAGGCCAGGATGCCATTGGCCTTCTTGGCCACCTGGGCACACTGCTGGCTCATGTTTAGGCGGGTGTCAATCAGCACCCCCAGATCCCTTTCTGTTTGGCTGCTCTCCAGCCACTCCGACCCCAGCCTGTAGCTCTGCATGGGGTTGTTGTGGCCAAAGTGCAGCCCCCGGCACTTGGATTTGTTGAAAGCCATCCCCTTGGACTCTGCCCATCTGTCCAGGCGCTCGAGGTCCTGCTGCAGAGCCCTTCTGCCCTCCAACCCACCAACATCTGCCCCCAGCTTGGTGTCATCTGCAAACTTGCTGATGACTGTCTCAATGCCCTCATCCAGATCATCAATGAAGATGTTAAAGAGGGTGGGGCCTGCTTTATTTCAGTGGAATGACATTGGCAGAACACTGGATTAAAACCAAGAAAGAGATCTTGCTGGTCTCAAGGATAGGAAACGATGAACCAGTTGCCTCTTTCAGCTACAGACAGTCCTACCAACTCCTGTAGTCTCACCAGGGAAGATGAGGAGTTAGGGCAAGAGAGCTGAGTCAAATTGCTCTTGCTGACTGCCCAGGCTAGTGCCCCACCTTTTGCAAACTGTAATTCCAAGATTTAAAAGTAAAAGCCAGGTCACTTTTGTTTTCCCACTTATTTCACTTTCCAAATGATTTAGGAGAGGCTGTGCCATTGGACTTGCCAGATAATCTCTTTAGCAAATCTGGACTTCTCCTGGCCTACTCTTTCTTCCCTTTAATTCTCTTTTGATTCTTTCCTTCTTCCCCATTCCTTTTTTATATCCTCCTTGCCCCACAGCTGTATCCTTTTTCATGCAAAGTTAAGATTTTCCCCAAGTTGCAGCATCTCTTTTTCTTCACTACTTGTCCATTCTCAGCTCTCCTGCAATATACTATATCAAAGAAATGAGTGATGAAGACAACTACTAAATATTTGCCAAGTTCCTCCATATTAAAAAATGCTGTGAAGGTAACATTGCTCTCACTAAGCTCATTGCAGACACTGAAGAAGATATCAAGACATGTTCTGTCTTGTCCCTGCATGTTTTTGCTGTGAGGCTCACAGCCTGGAAAGAACACCCTGGTCCCCAGGTGTCTTTCCTGCTCCTGCCTACATGTAAGGCACTGTGACAGTTCCAGGATTAACACTCTAGTTTCATATGAAATGTTAAATGAAGAATTGGATTGGATGCAGAAGAACAACAATAAGATAAAGCTACATAATTTTATTGGTTTGCTGGGCTAGTATTTAATCTGCTGTATAAAGTATCTCTTTTTTCTTCTTTGCCTTTCTGCCTCCTTGTGTTGCCTCCTCCTTAACTCCTCTGCACTGATTTCTGCACTAACTTTGGTTGAGTAATAACAGTTGTGGCCTTCTCAGTTTTCTTACTGGGGGGAAGTAGAAGGTGGCCATTAGCCCCTTCTGGGCTTCATCCAGGGGGAATTTTTGTGTTGTTTCTGCTTTGTAAATAGTTGTCAATATCTGTAAATATATTTCTGTACACATGCATTGTATTACATGCTTGTAAACTTTAGTTTGCTGTAAATACATAGCTTCCTTTGCTTCTAAGCCATCTGAGCTGGTCTAGTAAATTAATTCAGGGGGTGTAATTTCAAACCCACCACAGGCACTTCTGGAGGTCACCTAGGCCACCCCCTTAAACATTCAGTTCAAAGTGGAATCAAGTTGCTCAGTGTCTCATGCAGGCCAGCTTTGCACACCTCCAAGAAAGGGGATTCAACAGCCTCTGGGTGTCTGGACCAGCACTTGGCCAATCCCACTGTGAAACTTTGGTCTGACTAGGGTTTTTTTCCATGATTAGAAGCATCTTCTCATTGGAAATACACATTTCTGTTCACAGCTGGGTTGGCTCCATATTTTTGTAGGTGCCCTCTCTGATATTTACACTGCTCATAGGAAGCAGTTTTCATCACTTCTGGTGCTTTGTTTTCCTAGACTAAACACTTCACTTCCCAGCTCCTTTCCAGCACAAAGCTCTCCATCCCTCTGACCACTCTGGGCACTCTATCAGTCTCAGTCCATCTTTAACCAACAAAGGCATACAGAAGCATGAGCAAAATTTAAAAGAAATGTCACAAACATTTTTGAATCAGGGCAGTCAAGTCTCCTCTTTGCTGCTGGCTATTCCTCACCACTCCACTCTAAGACCACATCAGCAGCATAGCCACGCACCAGGGCCCTGCCCTTCCACAGTTATTTCCATCCTGCATACTTGCTTCCATCACAGCACTGTGTTCATGTCTGCCAGGCAACCAGCAACAGAAGGAGGGGACACAGCCTCAAGTTGTGCCAGGGAAGCTCCAGGCTGGATGTTAGGAGGAAGTTGTTGCCAGAGAGAGTGATTGGCATTGGAATGGGCTGCCCAGGGAGGTGGTGGAGTTGCTGTCCCTGGAGGGGTTGAAGCAAAGCCTGGCTGGGGCACTTAGTGCCATGGTCTGGTTGATTGGCTAGGGCTGGGTGCTAGGTTGGGCTGGGTGAGCTTGGAGGTCTCTTCCAACCTGGTTCATTCTATGATTCTGTTCTATTCTAAGAATTCCTTCCTAACCATGCACTACTTAACCCTCAGCAGTGCCCTCTCCCTTTTAGGCAGTTCTGTGCACATTTACCCCTGTTTTCTCACAGCTTCCTCATGGCTGCATCACTCAAGACTCCATGAAAAAACTTTAACTGAAATTTCCAGGAAGGAAATTAATGTTTCCTTTGTGTAGGAAACAGCTTCTCAAAGAGTCTATTGCAAAGCCACAGTCCCTTTTATCCTGTCCACCTCTAAACCTCTCTCTCTCTCCTTTCTTTTTGATTTTTTTCATCAGCTCCATATCCTATTGCAGTCAACCACATCAGACCACCTGGGTCACCTCCATGAAAGGGCCCAGGTTTGTTTTTCTTCATGCACATGCAATTGTCCTCATCTGGCAGGTCTGAAACTAAGAATACTTGCCACCAGGGCTGTGCTGCCATGTACCTGTGCCTCCAAAACTCTTTGCCCACAAAAATCCAAGTGTTTTCTGGAAAAATGCCAGGCTCAGTCTATCTTGAACAGCAGAAAAGGCAGAAAAATTATGAGACACTTAAGATCCAAAATGTGTGCAAAACCAGACAAACTGAGCAATAGTTGTCAGGACATTCAGTTGTGGGGGCAGGAATTTCTTGCACTCTATCTCTATAGTCAGAGCTTATCTGTTAGGCCACAAGGGTCCAAAATGCTGCCAAAGCTCTGGAGTTTCATTTATGAAGCTGGAAAAGCAGTGAGGGGAAGGGTGAAATCATGGATGAGGAATCAGCTACCAATAGCTGAGATTTCAACGTCCTCCTAATACCTTTCTTTGTTGAGGGATGTCTGCTTACCCCCTGTTGTGTTATCCTTTTCAGCCAGCATTCCCAGCAAGACAGTTACCAGCACTGCTATTATAGTACCCACAGCTAAAATAGTTTTGCAATATGGGGAATATCAGCACGAGGGAATTTTTTGGCCTCCTCCCAACTTTCTTGAACACTTCCTTGACACGAGAGGTGTCTACACAAGAAAATCTTGTCTCCTACAATCTCTAGGAAATCTATGCCACAAAAAAAAAGTATTTTCTTTTAAACAATTTTCAATGTGAAGTGTCATGCTAGGAGTTTGAATTTCTGAGTTCAAACACAGTTGTGAGTAAAATCCCTGATCCCCTGCTCAAACCATTAACATCCCACCTCACACCAAGTGGAAATTCTGAACATTTCATCCCAGTAATTTCAGCCAGACCTAAGTCTTTCATCTGCTTGGTTCCTTACAAAACCATCATTTAAGGAAAAAAAAAGCCAAAACATCACAGAAGAAAATAACAGCAACCACAAATGACCCCAAACTTCTGTCGCAGCTCAATAGTAAGAACTTGAAGCTTCAAAGCTAAAATTTGTGGACTCTGCTACTTACAGTACCTACATGGTATGAATTGTCAAAAATTAGATTTATTTGTGCTGTAAACAAACTGCAATGAATAAAATACAGGAGACTGGAAAGTTACAAAGCAGTAAAGAGAAATTACACAAACCATGCAAATGTGAATGGTTATTTGTAACAGGGTAAGAGCACATCACTTGTGTAAAGCCTTGCTTGCTGTGCCTACGCGTGGCATTTTATGCCAGGGTACCATGCAGAATCACACACACACATAGGGAAACATTCAGGTTGGAAAAGCCCCCTCAGGATCACCTGATCCAAGATCACGTTGGGTGATTCTGTGCTCCACAACCTCCCTGGGCAACCGGTGCCAGTGTCTCACCACCCTCACTGCAAACAACTTCCTCCTAACATCCACTTTCAATCTCCCCTCTGCCAGTTCAAACCCATTCCCCTTGTCCTGTCATTGCAAGCCCTTGTCAATAGTCCCTCCCCAGCCTTCCTGTAGCCCCCTTCAGATCCTGGAAGGCTACTCTAAGGTCTCCTGGAAGCCTTCTCTTCTCCAGGCTGCAGAGCCCCAACTCTCATAGTCTGTCCTCATAGCAGAGCTACGGCAGCCCTCTGAGCATTCGGTGGCCCTAAAGCAAGAGAAAAGAGAGAAATAAAAAAAGAAAGATAGAAGTAGAATAAACACCTGCACATGCTGCTCCAAGGGACTTTGCCAGGGGAAAAAAAAAAAAATTGCTGAATGCTAAGTGAGGAAAAGGCATCCCTTGGCTTTTCCAGCCCAGGTCAAAGTCAGGAAGTTGTCTATACTTTATCACACAAGTTTGTATTAACACTGAAAGCAAGCCTGCCACATTCCCACAAAGAAACACCCCAGGCAGAAGCTAATTTGGGGGAAAAGACATTTTGGTAAAAGAGAACCAGAGTGCATGGGGTTTATTAAGGATACAAGAGGTATACATATCAGTAAGGAATTAACAGCAAACCTCAGGAGCATGAAGAGACATTGCCATGGGACAGTAGATTCCTATGGACGTCAGGAGGAACTATTCAGGAAAAGGCCCTTATGGAACCAATTAAAAGTGTTTCAACACTTTTTCTAATTAAAAAAAAAAAAAGAATTATTTATTTCAAAATCTCTGAAGAAAAGGTATCACTTCTGGCAAGTGGTCACAGAAAATTTATTTCAAAACAAAAATCTCATCCCTCCAGAAAATTTGGGACTTCATTTNGTCCCATGGGATACTTTGTGACATTTAATCATTATGCTTGTCTTGTTACTCCCAGCTATGTCAAGATTCCTGGTGCTTAACAGGCTTACTCAAAGGAAGAAGTGGCAGACCAGGCAGAATGACTCTGTGCCCTGGCAGAGAGGTGTCTTGCGTCACTGGTAAGCTAAGCACTTCAAGCAGATGTCATCTAATGTTTGGGACCAGTAGTTCCTCCTTTTCTGAAATGATCTGACTCATTTTCTTCCTTGTGGTGGGTCAGGAGAAAAAAAAATAGATGTATTTCTCACTGTGCTAGCCTCTGTTCTGATGGTACTACTCCAAGAAAAGTTTTCTCAAAGCTTAGTGAGAAAGAGCTGAGGCTCAGAAGAGAGTGAACAAATTGTACAGAAAGGGAGAGAGATCATAGGAGATGCTTCCCACTTTATCTGTTGGACTGTCAGTCCCATATAGCCAGTGCCAGGTTCATGATGAATTCAATAGAAATGTTGCCATTGAGTTCATCCTCTTACAGTAATTCTGCCATACAATTTGGGAAGTTTTAAAACAGCTTTCAGCCTGTGTGACACTGATCTGTCTGTTGAGAGGCAGTTATGTTTATTACCCCTGTAACTGATTTTCCAAAACCACATACAAAACTTGGCTCAATACAGACACAATAAGGAAGCTATGAAACATGAAACAAAAAGTAATGGAATTCTAAAGATGTTAAAGGAGTTTCCCAACCACTTCTTATCATTGTAAGAAGCCAGAAAGCACCAGCTTTGTTGTGCTGAGTATTTGCAGGCTTCTGGTTGTGCAGAGGTTCTCAGTAGACCTTAGAGCACTGGGAGCTCTGACTGCACCACCTTTGCTTTCCAAAGGTTAGGAGTTCATGAAACTTGCAGTGTAAAGGATCTTGCAATCCCAACACACTGCTTAGCAGAAAAAAATGTCACCTGTGGACTTACCTATTCAGATGTTAAAGCATTCACTGAGAGTGGCCTGTGGCTATGAAACTATTCAATTTCACTCTCCTTTTTCATCAAGTGAAATGAGTCCTGTCAAAATCAGTGGAGTGACAAAAGCATGCAGCATGTCCCATCCCAAGCACAACTACAGGCTGGGCAGTGCCTGGCTGGAGAGCAGCCCTGAGGAGAGGGACCTGGGGGTGCTAGCAGAGGAGAAGCTCAACATGAGCCAGCAGTGTGCACCTGCAGCCCAGAGAGCAACCAGAGCCTGGGCTGCAGCAGGAGCAGTGTGGCCAGCAGGGTGAGGGAGGNCCCATGGCAGGGGGGTTGGAACTAAATGATCTTTGTGGTCCCTTCCAGCCCTGACTGATTCTATGATTCTATGACTTTACATGGGCAAGAGGGACAGGGCTGCCCAAAAAGACCACTCAGGGAATAGTGAATATGTCCAAAAGATAATCTGGAGTTGAAAGCATACAAGCAGATAAAAGGCCTCATGAATTAAAATTGGATTTAGCTACAGGCTTTGTCTGTTAACAGAAAGTGATGAACACATCAGCATCTTGAAACTGTTTTTTTTTTTAACTGGTCTCAAGAGTCTGTGCTGCTCTGGAGATGCTTCTGACATAAGGAAAAATTGTTTTCATATGCATCACAAAGCCACAGTGACTTCTGTGACTGGTACAGTCCTAGGAGTCAGGCATTGCTGCTGATAGAAGCATTCAGGTAGACACACAGCAATTCAGATTGGAGAATGGATCCCAGTGAAAACTGGGATTTACCACATTCCTTTGGTGCCTTAACTTCCAACTAGGTGTCTCCCCTATCTGACACAGCTGCTCAAATACCAGTGCTGAAAGGCACAGGAAGTGGTGAGAAAAGTGATTGGTGGCAGAGGTCAGCCTACAAAGCATCAGTGACACTGCTTTTTGGCAACATCTTTCCCACATTGATATCAGCTCTTAGCAGTCGTGGAACCACATGCTAAATGTCAGGCAGAAAGCAGCAGATTTCACTGAAGAGGCATGTGACACCAGGCTAGATGGGAGGAACAGCACATAGCTGATGACTGCATGGTAATCTCCAGGGAATGTCATCTCTATTTGACTTATAAAAATCTCTTTCATTAAAAAAGAGAAAAAAAGAAAGCCAAACAAACCAAAAAGTAGAAAATAAAATCATAGAAAGTAGTAACTTTACAAAATGTATAAAATATGCAACCTCTCACAAGAAATCCTGCACAGACTATTACAAACATGTAATAAAAACACTGCAAAATGAAACAAAAAAGTTTAATTCATCTTTTTTTTTTTTTTTTTTCTCCATGTGATGGTTTGGGAGTTCCCTGCCCTCCCCCCTCCCAACTTTGTAAAATGACCCAGACTAGACTCAGCCAGCTGGAAGTTAAGGACTGAAGCTCTATTTACAGCTCAGCACAATGTACAAGCAGAGATAGACACAATAGACATGGATAGTTAGAGAGATGTACAAGTTAAAGGGAATACAGAAACACAATTCCCCTNTGGAGGATGGGCCAGGGGGGTTAGAAGGAAAGTGGTTAGTGAGGTTACTCAGCAGAGAGGAGAAAGCCAGAAGCTGCTGACAGCCCCAGAGTGTCTGCAAGCCTGAGTGTCTTATCTTTGTTTTGTATTCTGTCTTATCCATCTCAGCAAGCCTATGAGTGAAGCAGACATCAACATTGTTTTCCTTTCACAGCCTATAATTTTCTCCATTAAAATATTCCAATTAGCCTCAAACCAGCACATCCCAAGTGCCTCTAATTCTGTCCAAAGTCCTTTCTCTCTGCCCATGTTTGCCAACAATTACTGTGCTCATAGGGAATAAAGAGAACATGCTAATATACTTTGCTGCCTTCACACAGACATGCTTTGAAGGTGTAAGAACTTCACCCTGACAAGTGTAGACAAGCAGCAGCAGAACAAAGTAGATCATAGAAATCCCAAGACATGAGCATTTAGTTGCAACAGCAAAGATCAAAATGAGAGCAGCAGGGAGTGACACTTGCTGCTGAAGAGCTAAGTACAAAGGAAGATACCCAACGTGTGCCCTGTGCTGGTTTGAGGCTAATTGGAANTGTACAGCAGAGCTGCCACACGTAGCTCCAGGGGCAGGGAAGAGCCAGGGGCTTTCGCATCGCAGTGGCTCAGCCAGTCTGCTTCTGGTTTTTATTTTTAACTTTTGGTTTCACATGTAATTTTTAATGTCAGTGGAGGAAACCAACTGCACTGCATTTGGGGTGAGTGATACCAGGGGACTTTACAGTGAATAGCACCTGACTGGGACAGGCAGAGCTGTGGATTTCCCCACCAGGCATGGGCAGATCCCAGTCAGGGAAGAAGTAGTTGAGAGATGGTTTGTTGCATGAGGAATACTTGCATCAACCTGTATGAAACTCCAGGGAGAAGATCACCTCCCTAGAAAGCAGATGTGTCTCCCAGGCAGCCAGGGAGGACCCAACACCCAATCCTCCTGGGTTTCACCATTCAGACCAGCTCTCCCTCCTAAAAGGCAGCCCACAGAGGAAGTGAGGCACTCACCCCTGCCCAAACTTACCCAACAGCTCTGAGGTCAGAGCACTCCCTGGGAATCACTTTCTATTTCTGCCCAAGGGCTGAATTTCTTCTACTATATATCTGAGCAAACATCACCTGGAATCCAGGTCAGCCCACCGAGGCAGCCCACAAACTCCTGATCTCTTTCTAACAATAAAATGGTTCACTTTAAGAGAGGGATTGGAAAATATCTTGGCCAAGATTACTCTTAGGAGTCAGGAGACTTTCCTCTAAAGTGGCAAATCTGGGTTCATAATCCCTTTAGATAGGGAAGGGATATGATTCAACATCTCCCACATCCTGCTTGACCAATCCAAACAAATAGGATCAGACAATCTAATTGTCCATATGAAGGAAAAATCTAGTTTGACCCAGACCACTTGAATCTTCTAGTGATGAGATCAAGTTCCTGTAGCCAGACAGGTTCCTAGGATACTTCTGTTTCAATTAATAGCAGTGTGGAAAGAGTGAAAAATCACAGATGCAGGGCAACCTATTAATGCCATTATAATGTGGTGGGATGTAACTACAAAGGGCTCCTGCTACAGCAGGCAGGCTCCCTTTCACAAATTCAGCTTACAACAATACAGAAGTTTGCTACAACTCACCCACAAAAGAAGAAAGACCTCAAAAATCCCAGAGTAGGGCACATCCTGAGTAGTGATATTCAGGATTCTCAACAAGATCATAAAGTCAAATGCACAACCGAAGTGGCAAACTCACACAGCAGCAACTCCACAGCAGCTCCATCATGTCACTACAGGAGCCTTGAGCCAGAAATCTCCATGAAACAACACAACAGTTCCTGCAGGTGCATTATGCATTCTGGTTTTCTAGTTACCCATCCTGTAAGGAAAAACTCCAACACAGAAACTGTTAGTGAAATGCTGTCTCCCAGAGGGAACACATCTGGCTCTGTCAATGGAGTTAACATTTATCAGTGGCCCTGCTATGCAGCACTGCCACGTCATGGTACAGGTAAAAGACAGCTCACCAGCTGGGCAGTCTGCATGTCACTGTACTCAGATGGGATGGAAATAGCATCAACCCACATCCAGCTGCACTTCCCTATTCGAAGTACTGATGAAGCAAAGCTCCCAAAGGCATGAGAAGTGCTACCTCTTGCATCATCTTGCATACAGCGGCAAAAATAACCACTGATACCACCCAGCTTCTGTTCTCAGTGCAGAGAGAAACTGCTGCTATCCAGGAAAAAAGTATGGAAACACTGCTCAGTGGCTTGGGTTATGCGTAAGTATTTGCAGCATCACAGCAAGGCAGCCACCAGGAAAAGCAGAAGAAGGATGCGTGGCCAAACGTCACACTGAGCGAGGCAATAGCCTGATAAAGAGATTACAAGCATCAAAAAATTAATCACGGACCAGAGAAAGCACATTTAGATCTACAGATGTCTCATTGAGCAACACATGGAACTTTTATGTAAGAGTGAACTGAACCGGACCTGGTATGCATTCATGAGTGAGAGCTGCGGGGACAAACACTGACACCACTTCAGTTTCCTTTGGCGCTGAGGGGTGAGCTCCTCAGAGGCAGAACTTCCCTGTTGAGTGCTTTGTAAAACACAGCCTCTCTCTAATGCTCAGTGTTAAAACCGGCAAACAATGAGGATAAGTACTTACACCGTTCAGTACCTCCCATCCGCGAAGGCTCACAAAAGTTCCTTACTGGTTGCTCTTTGCAGCTTCATCATCTTCCCCGGTGACTGAAAAATCTCACTCTTCTCCTTTGTCATGCAACTTCTTTGAATGTTCATCTCAAAAGAACTTAAAAAGAGCTCAGAGGGAACCAAGAAATTCCTCAAACGCAAGCGGAATTTACTGTCAGTTTATTTTTCAAAATAGAAAGATATTTTCTATAGAAGCACAGCCCAACAATAATTTAAAATACTTATAAAAACAGGACCAAGAGTGTCTTGTCAGAGTGGGCAACGATCACAAACAAGCCAGATGCATGCGGGTATTGTGCTTGTGCAGGATAAATGCCACTGGGGTATTTCTAACTCTGCTCTGGTGCCTCAGGCAGCCTTACCAGGAGACATCACCACACTAGGCACCCACAAAAGGGTTGTGAAATCACTTGCTGATGCCATGCATTAGTGCAATCACAGCAGTAAAGTGCTCCTAGTGCAAATGTAAGTTCACTGGTAGCTGTTACAATATTCCCATTTAAGAGTTAAATTCACTTAAAACTGTCCACTTAAAGTGACCCATAGCATCCAGACACTCCTTCAGAACAGTTATCTCCAGGACTGGAACAGGTTGCCCAGGGAGGTTGTGGCTTCTCCCTCCCTGGAGGTGTTCAAGGCCAGGTTGGACAAGGCCTTGAGTGACCTGTGCTAGTGGGAGCTGTCCCTGCCTATGGCTGGGGGTTGGAACTGGATGAGCTTTGAGGCCACTTCCAACCTTACCATTCTATGATTCTATGACATTGTTCACCTAGGCTTGCATTCCTGCCAGCCTGGAAGTTGACCAGAGAAGATGATGGTATGATTGTTTTTCTGGAAATTAACTAGATAATGGTGAAAAATCAGGACATAATTTAAAGCTAACTAAGAGTTTCTCCTCTAAAAAAGTTTTGATTTACCTCAAGGTATTTGCATATGATACACTCAAGGAAAAAAAATAAGTCTATTACTACACATCCTAGTCTTGTTTAAAAATTATGCAAGTCTGCCTTTAGGGAAGAAAAATGAACAATGCCTGGAGCTTTTCACCAAAAAATTCCCCAGACAGCTCTGCAGTTCCCTGGCAAGCAACCAACAGAGAACCAAAGAACTTGTAAAGCCACAAAAGCAAAGGGCCATTAGCCAAGCACACCAGTGCTCTTTGGTGGCATGCAGCCTCTCAGTTGCTTATGAGAAACATGAACACAGGATATTAATGACCTGTTCAACCTGTTCACTTCAAATACAGCACAGGGCAGCTTGGTGTAACACTCACAGATTCGAGCTCTGAGCAGAGCTAGTGGTTTGAAATGTGGAAACACATAGGCAAAAAGAAAAATTCCAGGTTTTGAAACTTTGGATTTTTGGTGGAGATGGTTGGAGATGATTCTACTAATGCTCTGTACCACAAAAACTCAGAAAATCTAGAGGAGAGGCTCATAAGCATTTACAAACTTTGCCACATCAGTGAATGCCCAACATAAAGATCCTTAAAAGAAATGAATTCTAGAATGGGTGAAGTGTTCACATCTTGATGGACTACAGAGAACTCATCTCCACTTTTACAAGATATGTAGAAATTCAAGATATCTTATCAGGCTTTGAGGGATACAACCATAAATATGTCAGGAGAACTGCCTATCAGCTTTCCACCTCATTCAAGACACTCTAAAGCCATTTCTTTAGTTATTATCATGATCCCACTTGAACAGTCTACCAACCATTGGCCTTTTCTTCCCCCCCCCCCCCTCCCCACTTTCACAGAAGGACACCACATTTTCAATTGTATTCCTTCACTTATTATCAACAGTGCAATCCAAAGTCATAATGCCCCAAAACAACATTAGTGGCTTCTATTGCTACTATAGAATTGTGGAGATTATTGGACATTAAAAACCAAAAACCAGCCAAAGCAAACACAGAAATAAATTTGAGTGGAATGTGCTGCACCTTTAGTATTTCTCCTATTTAACAGCTCTTATTTTTCCAGCTAGGAATGCCTTTTATAGATGCATTTAGTCGACTCACAACATTCAGCAAGCAAAGTCTCCTGCTGCTGCAGGTAGCACTGTGTTTTACTTCAGCTCCTGGTGAGGCTCCTTCTGATGGCTGGCAGAAGAGGGCTGACAAGGTGTGCCCAGGACAGCTCTGCAGCCTGTTGAATTCTTCTCAGCAGCATTCCCATGTTTGTATTGCTCACCACTCCTGAAAACAGCCTCCTGTCCACAAATGTCCCAGGGTGTTAGGAGCAAAAGTGCCATGAGCTTACCTCCAGGCAAAACAACCCTAGAAGAAACAGAATCCTTTCTAGGCCAGGTCTGTGAGTTGCCACATGGATACTAGAAAACAGAGTTGGACAAATGGGGTGATTAGGGCTTGGCTCCCCAGCTATAGACTCACCCTCCATTGTAACCATGAGTAACTTTCATGTGTGGACAGCCTGAGAGGAGAGATTTTTTACAATATTCAGAACAGGCCTCTCTGCTCCCACAAAAATAGCAATGCACTTTGCTCAGACTAAAGAAAAATTGGGATAAGCACTGAGAAATTCTGACATCCCACCTTAGGAAGGTTTCACCTGTCAGGACACAGCTGTCTGGCTTAACAACAAGAAAACAAGAACCTCTTCAGTGACATGAAGAACAGCAGCAATAAAAAGGATACAAGAACAGTGACCTGCAGTATTACAAAGATGCTACGTAGGAAAGAAATTCCTCTGTCTCTGGAAATCATACCTTAGAGCCTCAGTAATACTACTTATGCATTCTGAAGTACTGACAGGAAAACTCCTGACTGTAGCTAACTCATGAGCAAGTACTTGCTGCATTTTGAACAACCTGCCTCATGATGAATCAGTGTAACTCAGTGTAGCACAGTGAGGATTAATTAACCCCCTTTAAGCCCTCCCCAAGCTTTGACCATTATTATAGACAGATCAGCACAAAGTATTTCTTTTATGCACAGCACCAATTAAAAAAGTGATTTTTCATAAGAAACTGTCCAGAGAAACAGCAGAAGTATTTTAATGCTGTTGTGTAAATTCAAGTTCCTCCTTCTCTAGAATGTTACGCTTTGTCCTAGATTATCAAACTGAGTTTCTGAGGCACTAATTAGCAGTTTCCACTGGAGCATGTAAGCATACTTTGTACTTCTGAAAAGTCACACAGACAGTGACACAAAAGGGCAAATAAAAATGCAAACTGAGACAATAATAACTGAAGACTTAGAAGCTTTTAGATGGGGAAGAACAGCCGAAATTTGCTTTTATTTTGTGCTGAAGATATAACTACACACATCAGCAAAACTGACCCTCACATAGCAGTGATCAGCACAAAAGAAGTGCTCTGGAAATTGCTACAGAAGAGACATCTTCATGACACAAAGAGAAAAGGACAGTTCATAAAACATGGCTACAAAACAAATGACAAACGAGGCTTGCTTACCCCATGCCTGCTGAAAAGATGTTACCACAGAAAAGTAGCTGCCTGGCAAGTTTTGGTGATTTTAGGACCTGAGCTAATTAACAGGAAAATGTGGCTGCCTGCAGGGAAGAGCCAATGAGACATTTGGCAGTGGAAGGAAACGCCTCACAAGAGACCTGTCCATCCATGTACTTCCACAAGTGGAGAGAGGAAGGCAGGCACCTTCCTGTGGCGTCTGCCCCTGACGGTTATCAGAAGGCAGATACCAGGCTTGTTTGGAGCATCGAATTCACCTGGCCTGGTAGTTTCAGTCCTTTGCAGTCGGCTCTTTTGATATCAGTCAAACACGTTAGTGATACATGTTACTCTCACACCTAACGCCACGGACCTGGCACAGGAGAGCTGATGTCGCAGAAGATGATTGCTATGGCTCCCCTCACCTGCACACAGGGAAGCGGGCAGGATGGATTGCTGCTGCGGAAACATCACTCGCACACTTCAGCTGCAGTGCTAGTATCTCTCCACTGGGCAGAGGTCTTCCCACTGCTGGCAAAACAGGGCGTTAAACAAAGAAACAGTGGCATCCTAATTCTTTCCTGAGGCTCTCTATCCAGGCTGTTCTTAGAAAATGAATTAGCAGTATCTGCTTTTTGGGGATTTTTATTTGTTTGTTTATTTATTTATTTTGTAAAACGAAGAGTCTGAACGAGGGCACCCAAGTTCAGTTCTCTCTTTTTCTACTCTCTTATGCCCCATGTTCTGTTCTACTCACTCTGAAGCCAAATCAGGTCTTTCTCTGGCCTTCCTTGCATAAGAAACTAGCACCAATTTCAGTTAAAAAAAAAAAAGTCGGCTTGGCCAAAATCGGTTCAAGATATTCCAAAAGTTCAGTGCATGCCTCACACAGTTTGACTCAGTCCACGCTTTGCAAGACAGCCAAATGGCCACACTTGCCTTGGGTGAAGAGCCCCTCTGTGGAAGGTGAATATCCCCACCTCAGCTCCCAGGTAGGCAGAAGGAGATAAGGCGGCAGATAACGGAATCGCTGGCGTTTCCTGCAGCGAGCTGGTCGGAGGAGCAGGAGCTGGCTTTCGTCCATTCTCTGTGCACTTAAAGCGTATGAATGCGATGTATTCCTCCCTCCCCGTGTGCAGTCCCCAGGGATCGAGGCAACTTACACATAGCCAGCACCTAGGCATGCATACATAGATTCAAGTGTACGAATAATAAAGGTATCTAAAATATGGATAAGTACAACACGAAATGTATAAAACCACTACCACCACATTAAAGGATGGCAACATCTGAAAGTGTGCACGTGTGTGATTTCCGAGGCTTTCTGCGCAGCTGGAGCTGAGCGAGGCTCAGGCACTGCCCACGGCAGCGCCGGACGGCTCTAGCCACGACCCCGAGGGGCCAGGTGAGCAGGAGGCGGCTGGGGTAGCCCGGCCCTCAAGGAGTTACGGCGAATGATGACTTCATGCTAACCGCGGCCGCTCTCGGCCCCCCCGGGCCCGTTTCACAATCTCGCAGCACTCGGACGGGGCAAGCGCTCGGTCGCGCACACACCCCCGTGTTCTCATGCCGGATTTTCCCGGGCCATGAATAATCTCGAAGCCCCCTCGATAAATACACGTTCAGGGATGCCTGGAGCTCATTCATCCCACCAGCCTCGCCGACGAGAAGGGGCCGGGGCCGGAGCCGGAGCCGAGAAGCCGCACTATGAAGTTTCCCCAGGGCTGTGACTGTGGTCGCGATCGCTTCGGCCGCCGGCGGTCTCCCGCCCTCCGCACCGCCCTCCTGTCGCCGCCGCTATTGCTGCTCTTGCTGCTGCCGCGGGCTGCTGCCGCCCCGCTGCCCGCAGCGGACTCCTCGGGGGAAGCCGAGCTGGAGGAGGCGGTGTCGCGGCAAGCGGCGCTGCCAGACTCGGTGCGGCTGGCCCGGCTGCTGCACGACCGAGCCACCCAGCTGCAGCAGGAGGTGCGTACAGGGCGATCCCGGCGGCTCGGATACGCTTACACCTGTCCCGGGGTCTGCTGCCTCCGGACAAGGTGCGACGAAACCTCTCCATGTTTCTCTCCAGATGTGCGAGAAGTTTACCGTCTGCGAGAACAGCATGGAAATGCTACTCCGGAACGACCTCAACCTCCCCAAAGTGACAGAGGAAGACGGGTGCCTGCTCACCGGCTTCGATGAGGCAAGGAACCGCTCTCATTCTGCTCTTACCCTATACACCTGGGGTTCCAAAGAACTTTGCAAACTGACTTACAGATTTGTGCCAGCTCCAGCTGGCTTTGGCATGGCACAAACCTCATGTTCTTCACGAGCATCATGCACTTACCTGTGCCACGTACTCAGTATCGTGACTGAGGCGTTGCTCATCTGTACCTGACTCTCTCACCTTTCTCTCATTTCAGGATAAATGCTTGAGGAAGATCTCCAGCGGGCTTTACACATTCCAGACATACCTCGAATACATTAAAGAAACTTTTGCTAGTGAAAAGCAAAATGTTGACTCATTGTGCTATAGCACAGAGCACCTGGCACATACCATAAGACGGATGGTGAGTTGGCTTTAAATTCACTCCAATAATTGTGGCTTAGCACTGAAATGTGCTCACAGAAATAGCTGAACATTTCCCACCTTCACCTCTCAGCAGAAACAGGTGATGATGCCTTGTGCTCAGGCACCATTTCCCCAGTTCTTTTTTCTTAAAGAAACAACTCTTCTTCCTACTTTCTATCATTATTGCTAATTTTCAAACCAACAACTAAATGTGTCATTGTTTTAAAGACAAATATACTAACACTGCCCAGCTGATAGAAAGATTTCTCATGGAGCTTGATCCTAACCATAGAACTGCAGTTCAGTCCAAGCCTTCTAGAATTGCAACTCCTTGAGTAGAAATAAGTAGCTTTTTAAATTTTTTTTTTTTACAAAGCCTCACAGAAATAAAGCAAACATGTTTTTACAATATTATTACTCTTTTAAAACTCCAAAACAAACTTCTAAGCTAAGGAGTATGGTGTGCTGAGACATCAGTAACTTAAAAATCAAAGAAGACAGTCAAACTCAGAATGCAAGTTAATAACTTGACTAAATAGAAGGTGCTGCCTATTGGAGAGCACACATTTGGCTTGTAATCATCATTAAAACCTTCTCTTCATCCTTTACAAATACCCAAATCACTTTTGATTTGGCAAACTAAGTGCTACTAATTTCTGACAATTGTTTTCTATGTTTTGGAGAGCTTTTGAAAGATCATACTTCAAAAATTCACTTCATTCCTGCAGTTCTTACTCATGTTAATAACCTTTAACATAAATACTTCCTCTATCATGAGGGAAACTATTTGCCTGAGTAAGAACCACCAAGGTGAGTAAGGACTGCAGAAATCTCAGAGTATTATTTCCTTCAAGGTGGTTTTTGGCATCTGAAAAGCCCATTGTGTGTTTGCCATACCTTTCCTAACATATTTATTTATGTCCATCATTCTTTAAGTGAAAGGGAGCTGAACTGCTTTTTTCACACTCCACTAGCTAAGAATAATAGTCCTGTCATAAGACAGACACTGGTTTCCAACTTAGTTTGCAGAACATTTGTTTTGTAGCAAGAGGAGACTAACTTTTTGGGGGAAACTATTAGGATCAAGTATTTTCTTTGAACAGGTGGAATTAAACCTTGTAGAAACCAGAGAGTTTTTGAGAAAGAGAGGAGCCTTGGTCTTCAGGTGGACATTTTTTCTTTAGGAGAGAAGTCTATCTGCTATTTAAAGCAAGGACAGAACCTGTCACTTGTGGTCAGGTAGATCCATCAGCAGGAAACCTGCCCAGGTATCCAGACACAAACTTTTACAGTGTGCTACAAGAAGTTCGATAGATCAGTAACCAAGTGCATGATCAGAATCTGCTCCCAATTAATCTGGACAGAAAGAATATTCATCTTACTGAATTCCACAAAAAAAAGAGAAATGCACATGCTTTTGTCACTTGTAAAAGGATAGGCAAGATCCTACAACTAAGATGATGCAGATACTTTGTTAGACTTCTTGATCCCAGATCATCTAAACCAGCTCCATGATTAGGACGATTAACTCATTTTCAGAATTCACCTACCCACTCCATAGGACAAAAATGCCTTTTTAAAAGGCATTTGGGTACTGGGTGCTGGCACTGTCAGGCAGCATTAGGTATAGAACTCCTTTTACTCATCTTGCAGTTAGGCTCCCACACATCAGTGAGAGCTGGTGACATGGAGTCTCCCACATGCCTGAAGGGCTGGAAAGTAAGAACTAAGCAGTGAAACAAGTTTGACATCTTCGAAAACGTCATCTACTACAAAATGCAAGAGTACTCCAATGTCATCTAATTAACTTATGACTCAGAGCGTAGCAGCTACCACAGGTTAGGACAAATCACATTCAGCACCTTCACCACTAACCAGCAGGAGAGGTGTATCCATCTGTGCAGTGAGCTAGACTGTGACTCCAGATGTGGCAAACCAAAACAGTGTAGCTCAGACAAGACTCTCCTATCCTTCTGCAGTAACCGTTGGCAACAGCATCGGTGTACCTTAAACCCCACTAGAGAAGCAGGTCCCTGGGAGCACAGGAAGGGCAGGTGGTTGGGAACGTGTTACGTGCATAAACTGACGCTCCCCAACAAGTTCAATTCCAACGTGTTCACCGGGACATCCTGATTCCTTTCTCACAGGTGATCAATCCTGATGAAGTGGTGATCCCAGACCGAGCTACCCGGGAATCTCTCCGTGCAAAGCTGCGGTCCGGCAAGAGCTGGATAGAGAAAATCACCACACACCTGATCCTCCGAGACTTCACTTCCTTTATGGAGAAGACCGTGCGGGCCATTCGCTACGTGAAGAACACCAGGAGTTACAGTGCCTGAATGTTTTAATTCAGGCACCATCCTCTGTTACACATCTGTCGTGTGGCAGATGACAGTGTTGTTCTGTTTTAGGAACCAGAAATAGCAACGATGGTTTGTGTTTCTGTACATCCCCATTTCCTTCTAGGAACCTATTTATTGTATTTAAAAATATTTATTCATTTCTGGTGTTTTCTATTTATATTGTTGGTATTTAGAAATAACTTAAGCAGAGGGCATATTTTATTCCCTTTCTAATGGTATTATTTAGAATTTCAACTTATTTAATATGTATCAACAACAACAAAAAAAAAAGCATTTTCAGAAGCCAGGAATTTTTTTTTTTTTTATAACTTATGCTTTTAAAATATTTGTGATGGTATTTATGACTTATTTATATTTTTCAAATAAATAAAAGCTGATTTTTTAAAAAAAACTCCCACTCTATGACCCCTTAAATAAGATGTAGGAACTCGAATGTATCCAACTTTTAATACCTGCAATTAGCAAAATAACCACTTTCAAGAGTTTGAATTTTATCTGTATGATGAGGTTGCACATCATATGCACACATGTGTATGGATGCACACACTTGTGCACAGCACACACATACACCCACAGACAGCTTGACCAACAGGTAACACTTAAGATGGGATATAAGGAAAGAGAGGCACTGACCATGACAAGAATGAACACAATAAAGCATCACTGCTCTCAAGATTAACAAATGAACAATGAGTCCCTTATGTTCAATAAGGAACACTCCATAAAACTGTAACCTTGTTCAAACAAATACAAAGGTACATCAACAGCTTTGACATTAACACTGTCACCTGATTAGACTTATTGCTGTTGTCCATGGGAACCTTCAAAGTTTGATTAAACATCTCTCCCCACTCCTCCAAGAAACTAAAAAATAAAATAAAAATCTTAGGTGCTTTCCTTCACTGATATAAATCAACATATTGCTGCTGAGATGTTTGGGACTGCTAATGACCTAATGGATTTGTCTTTTGTCATTTCTATTCCACTAGCATGGAAAGGGCACATAACATGAATTGCTATACATGAATGTGTACACTTGAATACTGCAGAGGAAAAAAGAACCCAGGTCCTTAGCCTGAGCACCAAACCACTGAACCATTCCTTAGCTCTATGACGCGCTTCATTTTGGCTGTGCGGCTACTTCCCAGACCAAACTCACAGCACACACAAGGGATGCAAGCAGAGTCCTCTGAACTCTGCAAGTGGTGGAACTACCTTCTTTCTTGCAGCACAGTTGTGCAGATGAGGAGATGAAAGGCAAGCCCTGGAATGTGGATAAGGATGTCACTAAACTCTCCTCTTCCTCTGAGTGATCTTACTGTCCACACATACATTCCACTGCTGGGGATGCCAAAACAATGACCAATCCCCCCTGAGCCTCTGAGGCTCAAAACAAACCAAACCACAGCTTTGCCCAATATGGTAAAACCAATGTCTTGAGTTGTGCAACATCTCAGGAAGGAATGAGGAGACCTCAAGGTGGTCACTGTCGAGATGTCTGTGGTAATTGAGTTTTTCACACAACACACAAGATCCTGCTTTAGCTGTCCTGGTATATGCCCTAAGAGACATAGGACAGCCTGGTTTGGCTTTTCACAGCTCACCTTCACAAAGCCTTTCTCAGTGATGGTTAAGAGACCATTCTGGCCCTTATTATGTCTATAATAGCTATGAGACTCAAATGTGGATGTCACATTGGGCCTTTTAAGGACTTTATTATTACTATCCGAGAGCAGAAAGAGGCAAAAAAGACAGACAGACCAGAAGGAAAAGCATGTTCTTGTTTCACATCTGCCAAGAGTGGGCAGCTGCCTGAGATCACCATTAGTTACCAAGTACACTGCAGCTAAACAAACTCACACCAATTTCATCCTTGAATGTGAAGATGCATCCAAGATGCAGGGGACTGAAATCTCATGCAATTGATAGACAAGCATCCACACTTCCCACCAGCACCCTTCAGCTGGTGGCCACTCCAGGATGGGGTTCACAATTCTGAAGGTGTAAATGGTAGTACATTTAGGATGTAGATGATGAGCAGAGATTATCACTTGCTGGGTGGTGTGGTCAGCTTTCAAGTCCTTCCTAGGGTGAAAGGCATGGCTGGTGTACGCCACTGAGCTGCCATCATTTTACCTGTGGCTGCTCCACAGGCACTCACAATTCTCAGGGTACTTTGATGTAGCAGCTGCCTTGCTGGTCATTTTTCTGCTGTCACTGTGCCAGCTTCAGGGACTGCCCCAAGATAAGCACCACTTGCTGAAACCTACACTCACTGCAGCTCAGCACATGAAGACTTGCAGTGGGAAATTCACATGGAAGTAGAGAACTAAATGCCATTGAGCTCAAAGGCAAACAACTTAGGATCCTTTCCCCAGTTTGCTGACTGGCAGGTATCTGCAGCAACCAGCAAACACAGGGCCATCAACTGCAGCTGTCAGGGCTTAGGTTATGGTTTGTGTGAGGGTTAGGGCTTTGGGTTTAGCGTTAATGTTAAGGTTACAGACAGGGGTTAGGGTTTAGTGATAAGTTTAGGGTTAGGTTTAATGTTAGGGATTAGAAACAGTGGTTAGGTTTAGGGTTAGGACTTAGGGTTAGGCTTTGGGGCTTTGCCCTAAGGATGAGGTTTAATGTTAGGGCTAGCATTTTGATTAGAGTTAGTATTAAGGGTTTGGGTTAGGATTTAGAGATAGGTTAAGGTTTAGGTGTTCCAACCTTAGTGTTTTTCACCTCAGAGTTAGGGCCTTACACGTTTAGGGACATTAGGACTGGGGGGGTGCATTTAGGGGTAGGGGTAAGGGTTGGGTTTGGGGGTTAGGTTCAGGGGGTGAGCCCTTAGGACCATGAGGGTGTTAGGCCTGTTGGAGTCAAGGTTAGGGTTAGTTAATGTATGTTTTGCTGACTAATTTATTAAAATAGCTTTACAACTGTGAGGAGACACAGCACTGACTTTGTATCAGCTGTGTTGACACTAAGAATTTGTAACAAATTGAAATACTTGTTCAAAATTACCAACTGGCCAGGCCTTTAGCTTTTCTGAGCAAACCAGGAGGTTCTTTTGTCTATTAACATATTAAGAACAATTTTACACTGCAAGTCAGGTGGTTTTTTTTACATCCAATCTTAGTGATGAAACTAAACAGACCAAGTTTTCACATCTTACTACCAGGAAATCCCCAGACCACACACAAAGACCAAGAAAACCACCACACTCAGAAGCATCACACAGCAAGCACCACAGGACTCTGTGGCTCCTTATCTGATGTGCATGCCTTTGCCATGCTTTTTAACTTAGTTTTCTTCTTTAAAAGCCTTGCTCATTTTTCTTACTCTTTATTCCTCTTCTGACTGACCTCTTTGTTACTTTCGGGACTCGAGCTTTCTCCCTCCCTTCTTGTTTCATAGCCCAACATCTTTGTTCAGCTTTTCATTGCTTGCTGCACCCACACTGAAAGGCAGACCCTCAGAGATGAGCTTGCAGGAGATGCTTTGCTAAAGGGGCTGTGACAATTGAGGGTGAAGAGTTGTTACCCACCATGATTACCCAGTAGCACCACACTGTCACTGCTCTTCTGACTCCAGCTGAATACAGTGATGGGAAGAAGTAGTTTTAAGAAAATGTAGAAATTATAGAAATTGTTCCTGAGTGGTAAAGCCACCAGCAGCTGTTGTGGTTGCTGTACTGCTCCTTGTCCATCATAACCTCCTGACAGTGTTAGTACTTTGCGTAGTCTGGCTGAAGGAGAAACAGCCCACTCCTTCAGTCCTAGGTTAAGGACAATCCCTTGTTCACAGACACCCTCCCTGGAGATGAAACAAAAGCCACTGCTGTTGAGAGGCAGAGCAGTACCTTCTGCAAAACACATTGTCTTGGATTGCAGGATTCCTGATATGGAAGGACCATGAAGATGAAGAACAAGGCAATTCACCTTCAAGATGCCTACATTTTCAGCACGGGGCATATCAAGTCTAGGAGTCTTTGATCTTCCTAAGACTGATCCAGGTGGAAACATTCCACTCAGCCTCTCATGCAACTGTTGGTCACTAGGTTAAATGGGCTCCAGCAACAGCCTCCCATATGGGGTATTTCTCTGACACTAAGATAACCACAAGCACACATCCTCCACTTTGTGGCACAAGGCATACAGCCAAGCAACTTCTATCTCCATGTAAGATCAGCTGGATACCTCAAAGTTCATGCAGCCTTCACAGCACATGGGAAAGCATCAAGGATTTTATTGCATGGACCTCAGACTGTAGCCTTGAGCTCAGCTATGGGAGTCAAAGCTCAAATTCTAGCAGACTACACTCATTGATTTTATTCCACACACGGTCTCACAGGACTGCACCATAAATCCCACTACAGAAAAGAATCCATACTTGGCTGCCAAAGCCACCAACTTACTTGACAGAGGTCAATACAGTTAAGTAGGGGACAAGTTTGTTCCTTAAGTGTCTCCCATCCAACAGTAAATCAAAACTTTTCTCAGGTTTTACTAGAAGATGGAAAAGCAAAAATTAGAGATTAAAACACCTGGACCAAGTGACACCTAACTTCCAAGTCCCTAGCCTAGAGCCTCAACAAAAATGAGAGTACCTCCATACTTCAGTCTAGAGACCTGCCCTCTCCACCCTAGCACCACCAAAAAAAACAACTAAACCCTTGCTAAAAGCAGCATATTGGCTGAAGTTAGAGAATTTTTTTTTTTTAGGAATCTGTTTAATGTATAACTCCACAGAACACTGATTTGGTCTTATAAGCACATCTGAGTTCTGTGAAAGTGAGCACAACTGCAATGTGAAAATCAGTAACAGTGATTTCAAAATACTGATGCTAAAAGCTCCTTAATTTTGAACCCTGAAAAAAATTCAAGGGGACTTTTAAAAAAAAAAGTGGTGTTTTTTTTTTAAGGAGTCTCACCCACCTTTCAGTTAGAGTAAGGTATACTGAAAGAAACACTGATTGTACAAATGTTATGTTATACAACAGAATTCAATTCAACTTGACTTGAATGTACTATGAAGGACATTTTTTTTGTCTTGAATCAAAACTTCAGTAGTTCTATCCTACTGGCTTTCTGGAACCATGCTTTTTTTAAATTTTTTTTTTTTTTTTAAAGAGAATATTAATTTCACTTCTTTCCACAATAGCAGTGAATTACCAAAAATTTGCTACTCAATGTGCTTAAAATGAAATTTTAAAAAGTAAAAATAGCACAAGCAATATTGATCTAATAATACCAAGTCTCCAAAAACTGAACTGCAGCTAATTTAAAGGAAAATTTTCAGCATGGTGAGGTCATGGAATCTGTCCTGTGTTTGACATAGCCATGCTTATGTAAAATTCCTAATGAAAGAGAGAACACTTCCCTATTTCTCTATCTCTTGCCAAATATTATTATTCTTGGAAAGCATCCAGAGCAAGCATGTAGCAGTTAAGAGCCACAAACCACATCCCCAAATGTGTCATACAACAGAGCCTACGAAATACACTTTGCAGTGTTTAGGGTCCATTCAGCCACAGCTGCATTTTGGGCATTGCACACCCTTGTGAAATGCAAAAGCTGTGTTTTGAAATACCTGCATTACTTCTAACACTGATTTCTCTCTCTCTTAATACTGAGTATCTGAGGTTATTCCAGAAGATTCAACAGCAGCAAAATGTTCCTGATCACAATTAGAGCTAGTATCAAATACCCACGGACCATTTAATTACTGCTGTAACTATAATCAGTCAAGAAAAAGGATCAGAATTTGAACTCCTTTCATAATTTAGGACATATGAGCAGTTATATCCATTTCAGGTTAGCATTAGAACAGCTGCCCTAGCAACAGGATATAGGGTCACGAGAAGAGTTCTCTGCTCATTCCTTCCTCTGTTCTCCTGACAGTGGTCTATTATCATGAGCTATTCCACTATTTCATGACATTTCATTTAATCATAATGATTAATGGAATTTTAAAGGACAAGCTGCTTTGCATTAACCCTCATAAATGTTGTGGACATTGCCTTTTTCCTTCCCAATTCTTCTCTTCCAAGTTTTTGCTCTTAGCACATTTTTCCTTTTCTTCCCAATCCCATCTGTCCTTCTGGAAAACAGTAACATTTTACCATGAATTTCCACAGCAGATGAGGAACTGAGGAATCTCCTATACCTTAAAGATTGTAATTAAACATAAAAATGTCTGAAAATCTATGGGGTTCTACAAATCCAACCTGAAATCTAAAGTACTTTTGTTGCAGTGATTAACTTGGAGCCAACAAACATTATCTTTTTTCATCACTGCACAGATACAAACTAGCCTGCAGAGCTCTAAAGGGCACAAAATTGTCTACCCAAAGCACCTTCTATTCACCAGAAATTCACCAGTGGTCATTTCAGTGCTTCAATTTAGGTATCAAAAGGGAGAAAACCAACTGAAACCAAAGCAACTCCAATGAGGAAGATTTGGAATAAAGCACATAGCTTTAGTTTACTTGTATAAACTGGAGGAAAAAAAGAACCAACACATCAGTAACTTCCTTTTACAGCAAAAGCACACACAGCACTTCTGCCATGTCCTCCCACCTCATCCCAAACTGCAGGAAATGCACATACTGTTTAAGGGCAAATTTGGCAGAAGTACACCTTTTACTATCTGACTGTACTAGGAGATCAGTCTACACATCCCCTCAATCCTTAGTCTCCAGAGATAAGTAACTCTAAGAGGAAAGAAAAGCTAAAGCCACCAGGCCAGTGCAGAGAGCAGCTGCTTACCAGCATTCAAACGTGAAAGCTCTGAAGAATATTGATGTATTTAAAACATAAGCTCAGCTTTCTAGTTACTGAAAGGTAGAGAGGAAGCTTTAAAGGCCACCAAAACAATGATAAACACAGGAGCTGCACGTCAGTGTATTTTGTAAAATAACTCAGACAGTGAGTTATCTTTTCTGCAATAAAGACATTACCACATTATTTTTACACAAAGACTTCAAAACAATGTGCATCCATTCAAATTGTATTTATTTAATTACACTGTAATGCAAATAAGTTAGGTCCATAGAAACTCCATTTTGTTGTATGTACAACCTATGTCATTAGCAAGCTGATTGAGCCAGCTGGTGTTAAGTGTCCACCTCATCCTCTGGAATGTTTCTTCAGACACTTCTCTGTCCCTTGGCTGGTTCTAGAACAGGACCACCATATCCTTCATCCCCAAAGTAGACTGAAAGGGGAGGAGGGAGGAAACAAAAGTCAATTTATAGTATACAGTTGGGTTTTAAATGGATATAGAACATTAAGTCTGGAGGAACAGCATCAAAAAAAAAAATGTGCAGAATAAATCCTTCATTCCCAAAGTAGATTGAAAAGGGGAGGAGGGGGGAAACAAAAGTCAGAATTACAGTATATAGTTGTTTTTCAAATGGATATTAGAACATTAAGTCTGGAGAAACGGCATCAGAAAAATGTGCAGAATAAATGCCAGTCCCTAAAATACTGAAATAATGTCACCTTTAAAATGAAAGTCTGCAGAACATGAGCATGTGCTCAGAATAACAAGCATCTGTAAGCTTCAGATTAGACCAAGCACATGCTGCTGGTATCTCTGTACATACGTTCCGGTACGAAACAGACTTCACGCTGTGCAGAGACACTCAATGGGCCAAGAGAAAAAGTCTCCAACTGCTAGTGAAGCTAAACATAGAAACACTGTCAGCAAACAAAAAATTCCATCAACAGGTCATAAAAAAAGAGCAGATGTTACTGAAATTGTAACGTGATGTTGACACCTTCAAGTTTGCAGTTTTTTCCTATTTTCTATTGTTAAAAGTAGCTCCCTTGAATTGTTGAAGCCTGAAAAAAATGGGGTTTCTATGCAAAGCTAGAAGAGTTAATATATGATTTTGCAAACAATACAGTCCATCAGCAACTCACCTTAGGAATAGCTGGTTCTGCACAAAATACATTTCAAGGGAAAAAAAAAAAGACTCACATTTTCTGCAAAACTTTTAATTAGTTTGACCCACAGAAGCTCTCCAATAAAATTCAAATACCACAAGAATTCAAGTATTACTAATGCCATGACTAACTAACAGTCCCACAAGGAAGAGGCAACATGAGCACACTTTGCCTCATGACAAATGACTAATCCTGAAGGATCTAGCCCTTTTTTTTCCACACAGCTTTTACATGGTGTTACTGTGATACCTGCAAAGGCAGGAGGAGTCTGGGTTTATTTAAATTCATGCTACAAAGCTAAGAAGTTACTCCTCAGTGCAGAGCTTTCAGAAACTGGCTCTAGTTCTACCAGATTAGGTGTGCAGCTTCCATGCAAAAAGTACAGGAACTCCCATATATTAAAAGCCATGAAAGATTAACAGAAAGGCCCTCCCATTAACTTGTGTTGTCTTCTCATTTGGATTTCTAAAAAAACAAGAACCACAACTAGCTATGCTTTCAACTCTAAACAGCTAAGAACAATGGATAAAAGCATCCTTCACCGCTATTGCTCTCCAGAGATTATCTGCACTGGGTTTGCATGTACATTTGGAAGCCATACATACCTCCAGATAGTTGGCTCAGGCATTCCAGGATCTGCACCTCTCTTAAAACCTGAAGTGAAACATACATAAAAATGTCTGTGTGTACTCCTGCATAGTTAAATTACTAGCAAATTATTCCACCTCATTAAACTGCAATAAAAAAGAAAACCTACTGAGCAGAGAACTGTGATCTCTGCAGTTGTTCATTAATCTGAACAAAAACGGCACATTCTAATCAGGGTGCAGAGAAAACTAATAGATGTCTATAGTTTGGTTGAAGTGGGTGGGGGTTGTTTTGTTTGTTTGAGGGATTTTATTGTTGTTTTGTTGGGGTCTTTTTTGTAGTTTAATTCTTACTTGCACCTTTACCTGACTCAAAATTCAGGGACAACTACCTATATGAGATAGAGGGATTTATCTACCCTGAAGATAAGTTTTACACAGCACACAGCTTTACACACACAAACACAAAGGTTTGAAATACTGGTCAGCATGCAACTCAGTGAGGTGATGACATCTGAAACTGGCATAGGTGAGCACCTTGAGCCCTAGCAGGCAACATTTTCCACTGACATCTAATGCAGAACTTAGAAGTAATCTTTCAAAAACAGTTCACGATTTAGGAGAGCAGAATTCTGAAAGTCAAATGAATTAAAACCAAAGTCTTATATCTACGTTTTGAAAAGTCACCTCATAGTAAAGCTGGCAAAAAAACCCCAAGATGTTTGTTAATCTACTAACAACCAGGAAAGTGAAAAGAAAGTTAATTACAAGGAGTTTATGCCCAGTTTATGACTCAAATAGCAATATGTTAAAGCAAATATATGCTAGAGAAGTGAACTGAAGGTTCACTATGTGAAATATTTGTCCAATGGATTGTAAATTAAGTCTTAAAGAATAATACAGTTCATGCACTGTCCAACATGCTCTTTCCTACACTTGCTACCTAGAAATTGATGTTATATGAAAAATATACCACTTGCTTTGCTTACAAAAATTAAATCATTCATGTTAGCTTGCCTCTGTGAAGATGAAAGGAAAAACTTCCACTAATTTCATAGGCACTGGGTTTACTCATTAACATGTGATGTGAGACTGTTCAACATCCTATCCACTTCCTTTGGTTGCCATAGTGTCCAGCAAAATTGACTTAAAACTCATTAAGTTGTATTAGGAGTCATACTCTGTGTGCATGACTGTTTCAAGCTTTCCCTCTGCTCTCAATACTTTTAAATAACCAAGGCAGGTTTAACGAAGCCACATTGGTCTAATTTACTTACTTGAACTGGAGGCACCCACCTCGAAGTGAATTTGAAACAAAACACACACCACTAAAACCCTCCTAACCTGTGATCTGTAATTCCACACTCACATACCAAGCTCCCCTATACATCCCCTGAGCAACCCATCCTGAGGTAGAAAGCCTTTCAAAGAAAAAGTTAAAAGCACAAAATTTGAGTTTCCTTGCCTGAGTTTAGTTTGGTGTGTATACCATACACACAGGAGTCCATACCAACTTTACTTTGACTATGCAGCCTCTTGCCCTTCTGCTGCACCACTCCTTCCACTCCAGATTCAAATGTAATCCCAGTACCAGAGAGGTTCTTCCACCTCTACTGACCTGGAGTGCATGCCATCTTCAAATGTCTATAGCAAGCAAAGGTAACCTGCATGTCCCCCCACCATCTGCTCACTTTCTGCTTTCATTAGAGCAAATTCATAAGAAAGCAATGCAGATGCAGAACAGCACACTTCTTCTGGTGGCGTTAATCTACTGAAACTGAGTTTCACAACATTACATGACAGAAATACACTAGGAACCCTGGTATTAGTGCAACTGTAAACACAGTAAGATAGATTTATATGAAGTAACTTATTTAATTTCCTCTGGTGTGCCTCAGAACAAAGAGCATCCTTCCCATATTCACAGATACTGTTATAAAATTAAAACTTCAGGAAGAGCAAACTTAGGTGACAAAACACTGCTGCAATTGCCATCAACTTTTTCCTGATTGTTATAGAATCATAGAATGGTAAGGNGAGTTATGTATTACATGAACCACCAAAGCCCTTCAAATCGGATACTGCATTCCCCTCAGTTAAACACCCCAACAGCTCTGACTGTAAGCATATCAAGCTCCCAACTTTCCCTCATTCAAGGCAGAGATGTCTGCCAGTTTTGCATGCTTTTCCTTAAAGGGCCAGCAGAGCTGGAGCGGAAAGCAAGCCACATGAACCACAGAGGTCAGCCCTCTCGGGGCCTCCTGTCGTAAAAGAACGAAAGAGTCCGGCCTGCTGCACATGTGCACTTCGTAAGTGGGTCAGGCTCTGGAGCCAGGACAGTTGACAGCACACAGCCCGAACTCAGGGGGTCAACTACCCTGCGGTAGCGATGCGCCGCCAACTCGGAGACGGAAGGAAGCAAAACGCATCCTGGCCACGAGGCATGACCTCAAGGCATTCCTTGAACGCTCCACAGACGTTTAGAAACTGCAACCACACCATTTAGTGAGGAATTGTAACCTCTACCTGGATTCAAACTCGAGCTCGGAGGCCAGCAAAGCCATCGGTGCCAAGAAGCTGAGGTGCTGGCCGCAGTGTTCACCTCGCACGCCAACTCCTCACCGGAACAAACACAAACTCAGGCCTACCAGCCACTAAGTGATGCAGAACGAAATCCCAGCTCCCTATGCTGTTAAAACGCCCCTGTGCACTCTCAGCCTGCTCCACACAGGGCCCCAACCCCCTCACTGGGCACAGCGGCTCAAATGCTCGCTCCAGCGCGGGAACGGCCTCCAGGATAGGAAAGGGGTAGAAAAACTTTTTTTTAGAGGAAAAAAAATAGCCACTTTTTAAATAGTGTACCTTGCAGCCCTGTTAATAGCAAGTCCTCACCCCTACACCGCGGGCCTGCAGGCCTTCACAGGCCCCAGGAGGCTCCAGGCAGCTGCCGGGCGCTCAGCGTAGGCGCGGTGAGGGCTGCAGGGCCTGGCTGGCGGCAGAGCGCTACAGGCCGCCAGTACCGGCCACAGCCTCCCAGTCGCTTCCCAGCCGCCACCCAACGCCACCCGCTCGCCCGGGCCGGTCCCCGCCCCGCCACTGACCTAGGTAGAGCACGACTGGGATGAAGCCCCAGCGGATGGCGAACTGGCCGCCCTTAAAGAGCTGCTGTAGCCGCTGTTTGGCCTCCTTGCTAAGCTTCGGCATCCCGGCAGCGAGGGCGAGCAGGGAGGAGGAGGAAGAGGAAGAGCAGCTTGTCAGGCTGCCCCGGCGGCGGGCGGGGCCTCATCACGCCGCCGCCGAGCCGCGGGGAGGGGACAGGCGGCCCGTCAGTGGCTGGGAGGAGGCAGGCTGGCCGTCCGTCAGCGGCGGGGGCGGTGCTGCCCCAGGAAGGCCGAGGGGATCCCGGGTGCAGCCGCCTGGCGCTCGGTGCCCCGCCGGGCATGCGCAGCTCGCGGCTGTCCGCGGCCTGCGGCGCCCGCTGCGGTTGTGCTGCTGCCTTCTGCCAGCACCGTGGGCCGAGGCGGACGGAGTCAGCCCGCAGAGCCAGAGCGTTTGTGCCAAGGTGGGGGTTACAAAAGGCGAGGGCCCTCTGCACGGGCCTGTAGGTCCTGCGTTTAGGTAGTTGTGGTTTTCCCGGAGCTCTCCAGGTATGCGCAGGCTTTGCAGACCGCCTCTGGAGGCTAGGAAGTGCCTTTTGGTAAGTGAAAAGTAGACGTGCAGCGATAGGAAAAAAGGTGACTGGATGGAGTTGGAAATGCCTCTCCCACTGTGATCCCAGATTCTGCAGTGTGTTCGTCTGTGGAAACGCAGAGTTCTGCAAGCAACAGCTTGGCTAGAAATGCGGGGAGAGGTGTTCTGGGTTTTGACCTAGCATCTTAAAAAAGCCAATACAGTGCTTAGGACCTGTCCTTACTCAGAGTCTGGATAAGTACTGCAGGAACTCTAATAACTGAGCATTCTCTGTGCCTGACATCACTGCTTACAGCAGGTGCTGCTGCGCCATACCAGTGCTAGCGATGCAGGCAGTTAGGTCCTCTCTGCTATGTTTTCATTCTGCTGCCTTTTACAGTAATGCCAGATCCAAGTCTTCAGGTTCCTAGTTTTGCTAGTGTGGGTCTAGTATTTAAGTGGCAGTCCACAGCAGACCGGCCAGTCTGCTAACTATCAGTATTAAAGGTGAGGTTGTACTTGCCAAGATAGGCACATATTCCTAGTCACATTGGGCCTGATACTTGTACAGCAGAGGATTGCTGTATTTCTGTTCCTGAAATTGAGTGCTTGTTCCAGAGCACTCCAGATTCCTTCCTTCTCTGCAGGCTTGAACGGCGCACAGCAGCACCTCTGTGCTGAGCCGTGTGGCAGCCTGCGCTTGGCTCCTTTGGCCACAACCAGAATGGCATTTGCAAAGCTGACCGTATTAGGTGGAACCAGGGTTTGCTTACCCTTATTTGGGCAAGACACTAACAAGTCCCTAAACACCTGTGGGTACCTGTTTATCACTTTGGGAGGAGACATAACACCCCAAGCCTTTGTTTTCCTCCTGCCCTTGCTTCCCCCATCAGCAAAAGCAGCAATCGCTTGCTTTTTTCCTCACTCTATTTATAATCTTTCTAGACAATGTGTCTGCCATATGTATACTGGGTGCAAAGAATCCAGCCAATCACCAGGCATTTCCAGCACATCAGAACATGTATGGAAAGGCACTTTTTGCTGTTCCTCCCCTTCAAGCCTGCAAGTAGGGAGGGAGGAAACAGTTTCATGCCTCCTTCTTCCCCCATTCAAACCTCCGGAGATGGGGGGGGGGGGGTGTGTGGAAAGAAGAGATTGGAGTGCCCCACAACAGAGACCAAATCAGACCTTTCCACCATATAATTAGTTACAGCATGCTCTTTCTAAACATACAAACCCAACTGTTCATTACAGCATACAACTGGTTAGTAATCTGTTAAAAGTGTGAGCCACTGTATTGGAATTGCATTCGAAAGGTATTTTCCTGAAACTTTCTGTAATTTTAGTGCAAGTGGGGTTCAGGAGGTCAAGTGTACTAAACAGCTACTCCAAACAACTGAACAGCTCAGTCTCCATTGGGTATAAATTGGTCTAACAGTGTTACATGTGATACAGTATAGTCTTATTGTGGATGTTCTTGAGAAAGTGTATTCACAAAATTGTGTCTTGGGTACCAGCTGCTTCTCTTCATTCCATCATACATCAACTCAAGGAAAAATTTTCAGAGCACAGAAACTTTCCTAGATAGCTCTCTTTTCTCATGTCTGCTAATCCTAAGGTTTGACCTAAAGCTTGTAGGTTTATGCTTGTATTTAACCATGGAAGCCAAGAAATTAATAGCAAGAAAGTTAGTATTTTTTGCCCTGATTTTCTTGCAGACAAAATCACTGCTGTGGCCTAGGAGAGCACAAATGCATGTGTTTAATATGTGAATAAACCAGAGTTGATTCTGTATAGATAATGGTCTACATTTATATAGTGTTACAGACTGAAGCTGGAAAGGGGTCTCTGTAAACTAAGACAAGTGACTGGAGAACAGCAATTCTTCCATCACAATGCACATCCAGTCTGAAACTGCCCAAAGTATCAGATTTGCAGTTAATGAAAAACAACAGCAAATAACCCAACAAACCACCACAACAAACCACCACAACCCCACTTTTTTTTTAAAAACAGTGTGCCAACAGAAAAGGTTTACACTGACTCCAGAAGTTTTCTGTGTCTTTATTTGGCTCCTGTTGTGCTTAGGATGTTAGAGGGTCCAAGAGTTCATGAACTCTTTGGTTAGCTGTTGACTCAGCCAAAGGGTATAAAAGTCATCTTTCCTGCGAGTTGAAGCTGGTGGGAGAGAACAGTTCAGTTGAAATATTGAAAATTGGTCTCTAAACCCAAAGATGCCTTTGACTGGCATGGAACAATGAGCTACTTTGAAGGGAGAAGTGATACCCAGAGAAATGGATACTGTTGGGAACTGATGGAGGCAGCGTTGCCTGGAGAAGACAGAAGTAGGATATGTTGTGCTCTGGGTGTTCATAATATGTGGAGGTAGCACTACTATGAAGAATATTGGTTTGACCTGATTTTTTTTTTTTCTTATGGCTGATGCTGAAGACAAAAACACTTGGAGTGGTGTATCCATTAAGTAAGATAAATAAGAGCCCCACTACTGGAGAGACAAAAGAAAATTAGTAACACCACGTGTGTTGAAACTTTCTTGTTACAAAAAACCTCTCTGAATTTCTTTTGCCTTGTGTGATCAGCAACAATAAAATCAGAATTGAAATGGCAGTGGTTTTAACTCGGAAAACAGGAACAAGAATCCCACTGTTTTATTAGCTTGATTAGCAGGAATTCCACAAGTGCTGTGCTTTCATAGGAAATGGGTAGCACTAACACTCATGGAAAATGAGCCAAGTGTTTCAGGGTTTATGAGTAAAGGAAGGAATTGAGAGTCTTACAGACATGACTAAGTCTCTTAAGCATCAGTCTCTGGTTCATGGAAATAATGCAACTTGGTCTGATGGTTTTAGCTTGCCTTTGGGTTTTGTTCCAAAGTGTACATTTCAGGTTAAAGAATTCAAGACTCTAGAGAGGGCTGTTTCAGACTGGATCTTAGGAAGAAGTTCTTCAGTGTGAGGGTGGTGAGAGTCTGGAGTAGGCTGCCCTGGGAAGCTGTGGATGACTCCTCGCTGGGTGTGTTCAAAGCTAGGCTGAATGAGGCCTCGAGCAGCTGAGTCTAGCTGAGAGGTGTCACTGACATGGTGGGGAGGTTGGAGTAGATGATCTCCAAGGTCCCTTCCAACCTAAGCCATTCTGTGATTCTGTGGTGATTCTATGATGTCAGCACACCACAAAGTAAAGCCATGCAACACCATATGCAACTCAGGTGGCAGAAGGAGACAAGTGACACATTAAAGTTTGTGAGAAATCACTCTAAGCTACGTAGGTGTGATGGTTTGGGAGTTCCCTGCCCCCCTCACTTTGTAAAATCCCCCAGACTAGGCTCAGCCAGCTGGAAGTTAAGGACTGAAGCTCTATTTGCAGCTCAGCACAATGTACAAGCAGATATTTACACAATAGACAGGAATAGTTACACACATAGACAAGTTAAAGGTAATACAGAAACACAGTTCCCCTCCCAGAAATCAGAGACCCCAGGAGGGGCTCCCAACCACCCTTCTACCTTCTCCCCACCCCTATACCTTACCCCAAAGTTTGCCTTACACACAGGGTGAGTTTGGAGGATGGGCAGGGGGATTAGAAGGAAAGTGGTTAGTGAGGTTACTCGGCAGAGAGGAGAAGGTAAAAAGCTTGACAGCCCCAGAGCGTCTGCAAGCCTGAGTGTCTTATCTTTGTTTTGTATTCTTTTTTTACCCATCTCAGCAAACCTATGAGTGAAGTAGACATCACCATTGTTTCCTTTTCACAGCCTATAGTATAATTTTCTCCATTGAAATATTCCAATTAGCCTCAAACCAGCACAGTAGGAAATCCCTGCAGACCTCCATTTTGCACTTAACCACTCCACTTTTTGAGATTTCCCCTTCAATTTACTGTCAAAAACCTGCATCAAGTTCACCTGCTTGAGAGTAAAGTATGATTTTGTTTAGTAGGAGCTTACCTTTCAAAGATACTGCAGTAGATATTTCGTATTTGAGCATCACCCTGTAAATCAATATAAATAATACAAGGACGTAAGCAAGAACTAGTTAACATTTCCATTATGGGCTGAATCTTTATAATATCAGTAAAACCAGTATATTGTGACTAGGAATTCTGTCTTGCTTTATTATTATGATTGAACTTCACATTTTTATTGTGCCCTAGTAACGATGGTGCTTTCCTTCCATTCCATTTTAGTGTTCCCATTCGCTGAGTCTAATAAATTCCTTGTCATTTCACAGGGGGAGGAATAGAAATGGAAAGCACTGCAGTCAAACTGAAAAAAAGGCTAAGGCTGTCCCATTATATCATGTAGGAAATGGTATGCTTCTAAAATGGCTCTTTTCTGCATGTTATTAAGACCTAGATTACTTAAGAGTGGCTACATTGGAGGTTTTGCACTTAGCATATCTTCAAAACATACTTGGAATGCAAAGCAGTAATGCAGATAAAGCAGTGCAGTCCTGTGTGCAGTTCTGGAGCCCCCAGCACAGGAAGGACATGGAACTGTTGGAGCAGCTCCAGAGAAGGCCACAAAGATGCTCAGAGGGCTGCAGCAGCTCTGCTGTGAGGACAGGCTGAGAGAGTTGGGGCTCTGCAGCCTGGAGAAGAGAAGGCTTCCAGGAGACCTTGGAGTGGCCTTTCAGGATCTGAAGGGGGCTACAGGAAGGCTGGGGAGGGACTACTGACAAGGTCTTGCAATGCCAGGACAAGGGGCAATGGGTTTGAAGTGGCAGAGGGGAGATTGAAACTGGATGTTAGGAGGAAGTTGTTTGGAGTGAGGGTGGGGAGACACTGGCACAGGTTGCCCAGGGAGGTTGTGGCTGCTCCCTTCCTGGAGGTGTTCAAGGCCAGGTTGGCCGAGGCCTTGAGTGACCTGTCCTAGTGGGAGGTGTCCCTGCCTATGGCAGGGGGTTGGAACTGGCTGATCCTTGAGGTCCCTTCCAACCTTACCATTCTATTTCTGTCCAGATTAACTTCCTTTCATATGGATTTCTGTGAGATACTTGTGGGCTCTGCACTGATCACTGTCTGATATGGGATATTTCCAAGAAAAGTGCTATTGTCAGATGCCTACCTAGAAAAATCAGTAAAATTATCAGTGGTAGGACCAGCAAGCAAGTTTTGTCTATTCAGCACAGTAAGTCTACAATTAATTCATTTAAAAATACAACAAAACTGATGATACAGATCTGGCTGCAAACACAGCTGTGATTTCATTATTTTTCATTACAGCTCCTGAGGCCAGCGAAGGAGAAGCAGCAGTCTGAGGTGAGACAGCATTCAGGAGAGCATCATGAAATGCTTTCAGAGGCCTTTGAGAACTGCTGTTGTGCTTCAAAATTTACTATTGTCTGCTGCAGAACTTTGCTGCTGTTTGAAACTTACTTTCCCATTCTCCCCATCTTCCTTTAATATTGAAAGTGAAGTGTTGACACTTCAGGATACTGCACCTTTCACCATGAGTGGTTCCCCTAAAAACACAGCAGTTCTTAAATGCAAGGGTTTGTGATTGCAGTGCTTGGCCGAGGATGAGAACAAGCATCTGATTCCTTGCATACTTTCAGTGATACGCAAAAATCTGATGGATTAAAGGATTTTCTGAGGCCAAAACTGATATCCATATTTACTTGTTCTTTGCTTCCTCTTTTCAGTGAATGTTGTAATAGCCATTCTTAGCATCCACCTGCAGAAAATAAACATGTGCTGAAACAACTATCTCTGATAATGAGGGGTTTGAAAATCATAACTGGTTGATGCGCAGCATTTGCTTTGCTGATTTGCAACTGCTTTTTTGGATGGATTCTTGCGGAGTTAGAGTCATAGAATGGTAAGGTTGGAAGGGACCTCAAGGATCAGCCAGTTCCAACTAACTAGGGTTAGGCAGAGACACCTCCCACTAGTACAGGTCACTCAAGGCCTCGTCCAACCTGGCCTTGAACACCTCCAGGGAGGGAGCAGCCACAACCTCCCTGGGCAACCTGTGCCAGTGTCTCACCACCCTCACTCCAAACAACTTCCTCCTAACATCCAGTTTCAATCTCCCNCAACAGGAATATTTACAGCACTGTAAATATTGTATGTAAATACTGTTAAGAGTATGTAAATACTGTTAACTGTTGTTAGACAACAACAACAAGCTGCTGCTTATAAGCAAAGAGAGAACAGTAAAGCAAAAAGAGGGACCTCTGAGTTGAAATACTCCATGTGGATGGTGAATAGGTCTGTGTGGGTTTTCTACTAGATACAGATTTGTTCTACTTTTTATCTTAACTCACTATGAAAAACAACACTGTGCATAGCCCAAAGTATTCTTTTTCCTTTGGTGCCTCTAAAACAGGAAGGGTGTTTATTAAAATAAATGTATAACTAAAAAAAAAAATTGTAATTCTTATTTTTGATTTAGCATAGCTTTAATTTAAACAGAATTTAATTCTTACTTCAGAAATTGTCATGATAAGAGTTTGTAACCATTTGTAATGCAGATGATAGAGTTCAGAACATAACAGGAAAGGTTAAAAGAAGTATATTTGCAGAGCTTGAATAAGGTTACCCAGGCAACAAATAAATGTGTGTGTATAAACTGAAACCTAAATGTTGAAAGAATTAGATAAACTGCACACAGATGATTAATTTATCTTGATTGTTCACTTAGGGTCAATTAATTTCAGAAACTTAAGGATGAACCTTTTGTCATATTCCTAATTCAGCATGGCCTAACCATGACTAAAAAGCTCCATCAGAACGTGTTGCATGAACTCTTTCTACTAAGCTGACACTCCAGGAAGAGCTGCCTTGCAGAACTGGAAGTTGAAGCAATATTGACAAAAGCATCCAGTGTTTATGTCTGTCTGGTTTTCACATTTCTGTAGTTCAGATTCCACTGAAAATTCTTTGAGATCTTCAGCTCATGGAAGATTAAAATCAGTAACTTAGTATTATAATGAGGAGTAATTAAGGCCTTTCACAGATGCCAGAAGGTGATCAAGGAAACACTGAGACACTGGCACAGGTTGCCCAGGGAGGTTGTGGCTGCTCCCTCCCTGGAGGTGTTCAAGACCAGGTTGGATGAGTCCTTGAGTGATCTGTGCTAGTGGGAGGTGTCCCTGCCTATGGCAGGGGGTAGGAACTGGATGATCCTTGAGATCCCTTCCAACCTTAACCATTCTATGATTCTATGAAAGTGCTACCTGGATTAAATGAAGTGCAGCTCCTGGTTAATGAAGTTTTTACTGTTCTGTTGACATTTAATCTCTCACAGTGCTCTCACTTTTGCCTTTCATACATAAGTTCTGTCTAAACTTCAGCTATGTTAGCACAATCACATGCTAGCCCAGACAAACACTTTCAGACTTCATGAATTTGAAAAGCATTACCAAGTAGACACACATCTTACCTTCTCTGTATATAGTGTTTCAGAGTGGCAATGCTGCTGCTTTCCAGTTGAAATTGCTAACACTGTCCCAACTGCAGCATGCCAGTCACTTCAGAAACCATTTGCTTGGACTTCAAGAGGGTGAGTTGTAACACTGCATACTGATTACTGAAATTTCAGTAGCTTTTTGCATGGTCTGCTGGTTTGAGGTCCCAAACTATCATACATGGTAAAACTAAACAACAACAGTAAAGACAGGTTAGTTGTGTGCCTTTCAGTGTTACATGGACTCCTGATTTCTTACTTGGAGGGATGACCATTTCAACAACAACTGTAGCAGTTGCAGAGGACATGGAAGAAACTTCTCAAAGTTCCTTATGCTCTGCTTTAGGAAGTTTTTTAGGCATGCTTGGCACAAGCTATGAATCTGACCCTGATTTTCAAGTGTTTGAAAGGCCCAATTAAAAACACATTCCTGTCATACTTTTATTTCTTATTTTCCAAGTGTATATTTGGTACATCTCTGAAGAAGCCACATTTTGCTTCTTATTTTAGGTAGCAGTCACAGGAGCTTGGGTGCTGTTAAGCATAACAAGCTATGAAGGTGACAAATGAAGTGAACCAGAGGCTTTTCAGCTTGATCACATCTTCCAGTGCATATTGGCACAGATTTTGTATTCCGGACACAAATGTCATCTTGCAGTTAAAATCATACCAGATGAATCTATAGAACTAAGATAGCTTTGTGGGGTTTTCCACTGGTTAGGTTACCACTTGAAAGGAAAATGAATCCTCCTGAGTTAAGAGATGAATTAATGGCATGTGGGATTTGGGAGGGAAAGTCTTCTCTAAAATAAACACAATAATAAAAGTTGTTCTTCTTTCCTTACAGGTGTTAGAAAGAAAGACTGCTTTTAGTGACAAAAGGACTAGATTAGACTGATGCTGGTCTCTTTCAAGGCATTAGGACTTGGCTAGTACATAAAACATTGTGTTAACAGTGTGTATAGCATCTATTGGAATCATTAATTGTATGACAGCAAAATATTTTTCTATAGTTTTTTCTATTAAATGCCTTTAAAAGCATGTGCAGAATGTCACTGCCCATGTTGTGTATTGGTTCCAGCAAGCTGGATATGACTAATGCTGGTGGGCTTTTGAAACCTGAAAAACAAGAATCTGCCTGGCAGCCTGAGCAGGACTTTAAGAAGAAATTGACAAATTCAAAATTGTCTATTAAAAAAACTCTAAAAGAAACGTTGGCTAAGGGCCTCAATTAATAAATTGTATTAGCTTCTATTAATTTACTTCCTCCACTTGATTACAAAAAGATGCCATTGATCCAGAATTTATTGGCACCATTTCATTAGAGCCAGTGGAGGGCAGACTTGAATTGGAAACCGTTGTTGCTATTTCAGTTACTTGAACTTAGCATGCCAGATAGTCCCTTGAGCTCAAAGCAGGTGACAATCTCATCACTTCTCTACTATTCTAATTACACTTGTGCTGGGTGAAAGCTTCTTTACAACTGCTATTGGAGAAAATGAGTGTTTTGCTATGTCACAGTAGGAGCAGTGAATGTTTAAATAAAGATGCTAATGTGAGAGTGGGTAAGGCAGGGTATTAGCAGCTGTGTCTTATTCACAGGGGAGAATCCACAATGCTTAATAATTAACCATGTAGATCTTAAAATGGTTTTTAGAAGCTAGCGAATATCATTATCTCCATTTCACAAATGAAGAAAGCAAGGAATAAAGTGGTAGCCTTGCAAGTTACCTACCTAGGTGACCCAGCAGATTTCTGAGCTCTAGTTCAGGGCTTAAGCATATCTTTTGTACAACTGAACTAGGACAGGTCTGTCTTTTGCAGACATTATGGAAATGATTGCTAGCACCCACATTTCTGAAGCTGAGAAGCTTACACTAATGGCACAGGCAGGTTGTAGCTCTTGAGGAGAATATTCTTCTCAGGAAGATGAGTGGCAATCCTCTGAAGACCCATGCTAAAAATAGTATTTTATTGTTAAAGTAAGGTTGTATTCTTTCCAGGGAATTAAATGCCTTTCCATTTAGACCTTTAAAGCCATTCTAATCTCAGTAGTAGGAAATGTATGGTTAAAAGGTCAGTCTGCTAACAGACTGTTGTTCCCTGAAAATGCAAGTTGAGAGATGCAGCAGGCTTCCTATTACCTCACCTAGCCCACACCTTCAGTAACGTTCATGGATTCAGTGGGGTTTGTCAGTAAAAGACCTTCATCACTGACACTAAGTCAAATAGAAAACATAATCACTGATTTTATTTGATTAAATAAATGTATTCCATCTTCTCTGTGTGCTAAGGAGGTCATTACCCCTTGTAACAGGTTTTTTAAATTATTGAATCATAGAATCATAAAATTGTCAGGGTTGGAAGGGATCTCGAGGATCACCGAGCTCCAACCCCCCTGCCGTGGGCAGGGACACCTCACACTAGATCAGGCTGCTCAGAGCCACATCCAGCCTGGCCTTTAAAACTCCAGGGATGGGGCTACCACCACCTCCTTGGGCAACCTGTTCCAGCGTCCTACCACCCTCATGTTGAAGAGCTTCCTAACATCCAATCTGAATCTACCCACTTGCATTTTTGCTCCATTCCCCCTAGTCCCATCACTACCCAACATCCCAAAATGTCCCTCACCAACTTTCCTGAATCACAGAATGCCAGGGGCTGGAAGGGACCTCCGAAGCTCAGCCAGTCCAACCCCCTGCCAGAGCAACATCACCTAGAGCAGATCACACAGGAATGCATCCAGGTGAGTTTTGAATATCTCCAGAAAGGGAGACTCCACAACCCCCCTGGGCAGCCTGTGCCAGTGCTCTGTCACCCTCATGGGGAAAAATTCCTTCTCGTTTAAATGCCTCCTCCTGTGCCTCAGCTTCCACCCATTGCCCCTTGTCCTGTCACCAGGCATCACCCAGCAGAGCCTGGCTCCAGCCTCCTGGCACTCACTCTGCACATCTTCATAAATATTGCTGAGGTCACCTCTCAGTCTCCTCCAAGCAGCACAGCCCCAGCTCCCTCAGGTTCTCCTTGTGACAGAGATGTTCCATTCCCTTCATCTTTATGGCTCTGTGCTGGACTCTCTCAAGCAGTTTTATGTCCCTCTTGAACTGGGGGGCCCAGAACTGGACACTACTCCAGATGTGGCCTCACCAGGGCAAAGCAGAGGGGCAGGAGAACCTCTCTTGATCTACTAGCCACAGCCTTTCTAATCCACCCCAGAATGGCATTGGCCTCCTGGCCACCAGAGCACACTGCTGGCTCATGCTCAACCTCCCATCAGCTAGGACCCCCCAGACCCTTTTCCCCTTTGCTGCCTTCCAGGAGGTCAGGAGGCCCCTTAAGATACTGGAAGACCACAATAAAGTCTCCTCAGAGCTTTCTCCTCTCCAAGAGGAGAAGACACTGATGTTTTTAATCTATGAACCTTAGTGTAAATTGTTCTTTCTGTTTCTAGAGAAAACTAGAGACATGCTCTTAGAAATCTTGCCATAGAATTGTCAGGGTTGGAAGGGACCTCAAGGATCATCTAGTTCCAAACCCCCTCTGCCATAGGCAGGGACACCTCACACTAGATCAGGTTGCTCAGAGCCCCACTCAGCTTAGCCTTAAAAACATTCAGGGATGGAGCTTCCACCACTGCCCTGGGCAACCTGTTCAGCCATGCTCTATGTGCATGTAAGATACACCACAGAGCATTTGGTGCTGCATATTGAAGTGCAACTCCATTTGCAGAATGAATGAGCACATCACACAACATTTTGTTTGGTTTTTTTTCCTTAACTGCTGACTTGCAGTGGACATTTGTTGATGGTTGCAATTAGTCACTGGTTTTTATGATTCCAAGGAAAATGACTGCATTGGAAATTAGAATGTGAATGAGTGGGCACTTAATGAGAGGTCACCCAGTACTTTACTCCAAACTCTGTGTTACTCAGTTTTGGTCTATTTCCAGACAAATCACGTTAGAATAGGAATCAGAATTATCTGGGAGAGTAAATTAAAACAATCTGGGAATAATTATTCCCAAACTTCTTACTGTAAACTCAAAACAATCAATTTCAGCTTAACCTTCAAAGAATTAAATCCAGAGACACAGATGTGCAGGGAGGGCTTTCAGGCAACCTCATTAGTGACTTCTTAACTCTATATTCAAGAGTTTTTCAACTACCACATGAAGGTTTGTAAGGATAAATTACAAGAGTCCATTTCTAATTCCTTGTGCTATTTTCTGTATAACAAACCAGTAGTAGCCATTAATTTTCCAAACTACTGTTTGTTTCACTTGAAGTGACTGAATAAACATATTTCTTCATGATCATATGAAGAGGATCTTACTGTAACACAGGAGCCCTAAGCATGAGCACATTAATCAGCTTTCTGCTAAAGTTGTATTCTTCCTGCTCAGTAGGGCATAAGGCCCAGTTCATAAAGGACTGTGGCAGCATTTACAGAGCAAGCAGCATTTTAAAGTCTAAAAAAAAAAAAAAAATATTAAGGCACAAACATTTTTCACCAGCTGCCTGGCAAGTCACAGTGTCCCTCAAGTCAAGGGACTAGTTTGTAACTCTCAGGAAAGGTTCTGCTTTCCACAGGAGCAAGACTGCTATCTAAACCAGCAGGCCTTCAGGAAATTGTTGGAAGCCTGCAGCTCACACACATGTCTGTATACAGACACTTAGGCATGCATCAGGTGTGCAGAAATCATGGAATGCTTTGGGTTGGAAGGGACCTTAAAGATCATCTAGCTCCTACCACCCTGCCTTGGGCAGGGACACCTCCCACTAGCCCAGGTTGCTCAAAGCTCCACTCAGCCTGGCCTTGAACACTTCAGGGAGGGGGCATCCACAACTTCCCAGGGCAACCTGTTCCAGTGTCTCACCACTCTCACTGCAAAGAATTTCTTCCTAATATGCAGTCTACATCCACCTTAAATGTACATCTACAGTATAGAACTGAACTAATTCAGAATGAGTCTGGATAGCAATAGCAGCACCATCACTGAGTGTATAGGTATGTTTATACATGCATGTGTAGATACAGCATGTACACATACAGCAGAACCTCAGCTGCAGCTTGGAAGTACTCAACATGTCAGCTCCCTAGGACCACAGAAGTAAATATTTGACACTAGAAAATTAGGGATGTTTTCACTGGAGTGATTAGGTTGATGGGTAGGGGTTCTGTAGTACAGGCAGAGACAGACAGTGCTGAATTTTTCTGATTCTAGATTCCACAACTTTTTTTTTTTTTAAATAAATGTCCACACACTTAACACTTGTGGTGAGCACTGTGCCAGAGTCCAGAGCAGACTGTGAAAAAGCCATGAAGTGTATGATGACACAGTCAATCGAGGACTGTGGTTATAGAGACAAGCTCTGTGGGTGCATGCTGGATCAAGCACAAGGATGCTCCAGTAAGATTGTACAGAGGACAGTGTGTGGCATCTCTTAATACATTCATCTGTGGGATCTTAACTGCATTTAACTTCCATTTTAAATTAGATACCAACACTAGAAAAAAAATAAAATAAACCCACCAAAACCACACCAAAAAACCCCAACACAAATTCTACCTTGTGCAAAAATTGATTTAACTAAGTTGGGTAAATCCAGCCTTGCAGCTCTCAGTCCTTGGGTGTACAAATGGCAGTCCCAAGAAGACATTACTCTGCATGAGAAGCCATGGAATAAATTGTTAGACCAGTGATGTTGTGTTCTCTTTAAAGTCTTGCATCGTGCATTTGCAGTTTTTGTTCCTCCCCTGAAGGCAGCTGGAGGTTTTCAGGCTATCCTGTTTAACTGCATCTGTGTCACAAGTGACTGACATAGGAAGCAGATCTTAGCCCCAGTGTCACAAACTAACGCAGCTGCAGACAGGACAGGCTCACTAAGAGAGCAGATACTAAGGTTCAACTTCAGGTAATAGTGAGCAGCTAAAATAGGGCTAAAAGCCAGGAGTGTGCAGGCTCCTACTGGTCAGCCTGCAGTTGAGCAACATTGCTTTTTAATGACCATGTGCAAAAGACTTAAAGGGTGACTCTTCTGTGCTGTCCTACATTCCAGCATGTCTGATGCTCTCCTGCAGTAGCATGCTGGATCACTGGCTGCTAGCTGCAGTCACCTCTCTTGGCTCCAGCACTAATTAAGACAAGCAAACCTCAGCTTCAAGATTTAAGGTCAAGTCAAGATTTCACCTTCTGTCAGCAGTAAGGGGTAAAAAGCAGGACAATGTTAAACCATTGATGCTTTGCTTTCCTCCCACTGACAGTAAAGGTGGAGCAGTTAACTTCGTGACACAGGTGGGAGCAGTGTGTTCAGATCCGCCAGCACACGCCACAGGAAGCAGACCCTGTCAGGTTTCCATTTACTATCTCATTGCTTTTCAAGCTGTTTATATTGGCCACCTCAGTGCTTTCATTAGTTCACATGCACTTCATCATTTTAATAAGTCTGTGCTTCAGCACACACAGGGAATGGACCTCCCCCCACCCCCCCCGCCCCCGAGATTCAGTTTTCTTTCACCGAGTATGATACCATAACATTTACAAGGTTTGTTTATATTTCAACAGAGCATTCATCTGTGTGCTGTCAAAGACTGTGTGTGGCATTAGATGATGGAGAGCCTATAAATCCTGATAAAAGGGGATCAGGAATGCAGCAGCTGAAGAGCTTTATAACAGAAAAATGAAAGCAAGCGTGAATGAAGTATGAATGGAAATGCCTCGAGCACCAGCAGGAACAGCAGAATAGAGGGCTATAAAAACCAGGCTGCTTTGTTAACACAGAAAACCATTCCCAGCAGAAAGGATAAGGAATTGCTCCACTTAAGTCAAGGCCACCTGCACTTTGCAAACAGGCCCAACGGAGAGGGTCTGTCAGCAAAAGCCCTGGCATCCTGACTCCAGGGCAGGAACAATGCTGCAGCATGGGCTACACCTTGCCCTTCCTCTTAGCCCACCAGGAGAACACACAGGGTGAAAAGGAGAAAAAACCAGACAGTGGGCAGCAACCCCACCTATCATTTACAGAGAAGAAAGCAGTCAGGATTCTGAGGTAAAAGGGGACCAGTTTGTGCCTCCTAAGGGACGTGGAAGGTATGTCCAGAAACACTGCCCAGCTAAGAGGACCCTTGGGTATGTAGTTAAGGGCTCGGCAGTTGGCATTCCCTGCTCTTTTGTGCCAAACACACATGATAGGAGTGCCAGAGGGTGAATCAATTAAATCTATAGGAGAATGAGAGTGAGTAGAGAAAATCAACTCATTTAAAGATGATGTGAATAAATACCCCCTTCCCCTCTTGGCAAGACCTGACACCAAACTTTGCCACACCAGTTCTCGGTTAGAGCAGTTTCGCAGCCAGCCCTGGACAGATTGTGTTTCTGAGTGCAAGGTCATGGCTCGCTCTGGCAAGGGAAACACAGGACATAGGCCAGGCCAGAGAAAAGAAATTACAACTATGGAATCAATGTCTTGACACTGTTACTGTAAAATACCTTTAGCTGGTGGAATTGGTTCCCTTCACTCCAGAAGCAGGTTTGCACTGCAGTCAGAACTGTGGTTAGCTCTCGCTCACCTCAGTGTAACTGATTTTCTGTTAACACAAGGAAAGCAAAAGTTAGGTGAGACTACATTATCTGAAAACATGCAGGCCATCATGCAACAAGAAATAAATTCCTTTTACCTCTAGCCATAAGACTGACATCTGTGTAAGCCTTCAGTGGTATTAGCGCTGTTGTGTCCTGGGTTTGTTTCTAACCTCTTCACCCGGTGCAGTGCATCTCCCCTCTTCACAGGAGTCATAAGAGTGTCATAGAATGGTCTGGGTTGGAAAGGACCTCCAAAGGTCATCTACTCCAATCCCCCTGTAGCAAGCAGAGACATCCTCAGCTAGATCAGGAGCCTCACCTTGAATATCTCCAGGAGTGGGGCCCCGACCACCTCCCTGGGCAACCTGTTCCAGTGTTTCACTACCCTCACAATAAAGAACTTGTTCCTAACACCCAATCTAAATCTGCTCTTCTCTAGTTTAGAGCCATTGCCCCTTGCCCTATCACCACAGGCCTTCGTAAGCAGTCTCTCTTCATCCTTGTTGTAGGTCCCCTTCAGGTACTGGATCGTTATGAGATCTTCCTGGAGTCTTCTCCAGGCTGAACAACTCCAGCTCCCTCACCCTGTCCTTGTAGCAAGGTGTTCCAACCCCTTGATGATTTTTATGGCCCTCTTCCGGACCCACTCCATCAAGTAGTTGTTCCTTCTGCAGAAGGACTTCTTTCTTCTTTGTTCACTGCAGCTTTCAAGTCAGTCTACAGAGAAGAAAGTGGAGGCAGCCATCACTACCACAGGGGCAGCTGTCAGGAGGAGCCTATGCCTGTGCCAGCCTAGACACATACATTGCAAATGCTGTCTGAGTGAAAAGGAGAAGACAAGATGGTATTTTTATTTCCTCCTGACAAGGCAGATTTGCACAGTACCTACACAAATGCAAGGAGTGGGATGTACGAACACTTCTATTTTCAGCTCAAATGCCAACACTTCTAGGCATGCTGGCCCAAACAGTCTCATGCTGGAGTAGACACCAGCTTTTAGGCAGGTACCTCTCAGAAATGACATGCATCCTGGCCTCTGGAGCAGAGAGCCCCAGAATGACACACATCAGAGCCCTGCTTCTCTGCTTCTGGCTTTCCCGTGAGGTCCAAGATGAAGAGCAGCAGCCCAAGGCCAAACAAGAGAGAGTTTGTACATAACTGATACATCTTTTGAGCAGCCTCCATATGACTGAAAAGTGAGCTCAAATCATGCTTCAAAACCAAAGCCACAGCACCAAAAGCATATAACCAAGCAGAGCAAGCCACTAGAGAAAGCTCAGAGCTGGTGTGTTGAGTGCTTTGGTATCTTAATGCTGGCCTGAAGAAATAAAAAAAAAAAAAAAAAAAAGCCAAATCTGAGAGCCATCATCTTTCAAGGAATAATCTGCATGCAAGAGATGCTTCTTTCTAAAACACTGTACCCAAAGAGGGACAGGTGAGGTAAGTGCAATAAAACCACACAGGCTAAGCTGAAGGGTGATATTCTGCTCTTGTGTGTGTCAACACCTCAACTCTTCATAAATTCAGAAGTCAAGATGTCTACTGTGAGAGGAAAAGAGAAAAAAGAACACCCACCTTCATCTCAGGTAAGTGGAAATACTGTGAAAGGGTACCAGTCTCCCATTAAGTGGTGCAAACATTTGCAGAAGAGAGCAGTGTTGAGCAACATTGTGTCTGAAAGATGCTGATGTGGCTGAGGGAAATGAGGGGTTCCTGCCTTACACCCACAGACTGCAATGTCTTCAGTGAGAGTCTCATCTGCTGCAGTCAGATCAATGCTGTGCTGTCCTTTTGGAGCAAACCTTTCTGGCTGCAGCTATCATGAGGAGAATGCGGCATCAAGGGCACCTAGTGGCATCTAGTCCAAATGGGATGAGCATTAATTATCCTTTAATTTGCCACCCATGCTTTTGAGTCCTCAGTGTGAGCTAGTGCCAACATTTAGGTACCTAACTCCCTGTTTTCCAGCCAGAGGTGAATAAATGAACACTTGTGGTGTGCTTCCCTGCCCATGGCAGGGGGTTGGAACTAGATGATCCTTGAGGTCCCTTCCAACCTTACCATTCTATGATTCTATGCTTTCTCCTCCAGTTGAAGGTAGTTGGATGCTTTCTCACCTTCAAGGAACCAAGCATAAAGACTCAACTCTCCTTTCCACAAAATACCTCATGTTACTTAGCAGATTTTATCTACCTATAGGGAATAAAAATGAGTAAACACAGCAGCTACAGCACACACAGTCTATATAACCTGGATGAGTGTTGGTTTGTGACATCACAAAACATTGGATTTTTACATAATGGCCAATATTGAGCTGTCTAAAGCAGAAAGGAAGAGACAATTGATCTGTGTTGGAAAGTGCCTCCCTTTCACACAATCAGCCAGCTACCCTCATTAGTGCCCTTCATGCCAAACACACACTCTTACACTCTGGTTGGTCCTTACAGATGGGAAGTGCTTGCACAAGGGGAAGGTAGAGAGAAATATTTTCTAGTGTATGTTCCTTAGTGTTCTTAAATGTTCTGGTAACTACACCCTGATCTCCAGTTCCCAGTGGCTGCAGCTCCAGGCTGTACTGCACCAACTAACCAGCCTCTCAGATTTAAGGTTTTGTCTTCATTCCCGCACTCATTTGTCATATCTGCACCCACACAGACCACTCCCCTGGCCTGAAAATCCATCAGGAGAGGTGAGGTAGAGAAATTGTTTCCATGGGGCATCAATTTGAAAACCATGCTCAGTTTCTAAATGGTTATTTCAAGACAGGCACAAATATGGCATGAAATACAAAACAAGCATCTGAGAAAATCAGTCCCACAGACAACTGTTGTGTTGGGGTTGGGTTTGTTTTGTTTGGTTGGTTTGGTTTGGTTGGTTGTTTTTTCCCCAGTAAGGAGCCAAAGCTGCTACAGAATACAAGCAGCCAGTTTCCAAGTATCTGTAAACGTTAGAACAGTTTGGGACAGCTCTGCTCAGTTCCAAGGAATCTACAGGGAAATTGCACTGGCAGCAGCTCTTTCCCTGGTAATTCCATGCCTGCTCCTCAGGGATGTTTCTGCCCCTTCATCTATTTCCTTTTGTATTTCAGACTCCTTAAAACACATACCAATAATTTTAAAACAATTAAAATCCCCACACTTGCACAGCACACTAAATGTGTACCAGATTCCTGTAGGACTGGGTGGTGAATGGCTGAGAGCAGCCCTGAGGAACAGGCCCTGGGGGTCTGGGATGATGAAAAGCTCAACATGAGCCTGCAGTGTGNTTGGCTGAGTTTTAATTCCTACACTTCAAACAAAGATTAGTTGTATGCAGTACTGATTTTTGCAAGGCACAAGGGCAGAGCAGCTTTGAGCTGCAGCAGTGCAGTGATCAAGAACGTGACTTGTTACTGTTGTGCCAGAGCAAGTGACACATGGCCACGTAGCTGCACCTTATAATTAACCACTGATTTACAACAGAAAGAGGGGAGACTGTTACATTCAATTAACTTGCCTTCCTTTCAGTTGACAGGCAGCTGAGTGCTGAACACTTAATATACTTTTTGCAATTTCCTTCCCCACATACGGCATTAAAATTGCTGTAATTAGCAGAGATCAGCTATGACAGCAAAGCTCTCATTTCGTCTATACATGAAAAGCTGGGATTTATCAGTAGCTAACCAGCAATTCTCCTGTATCACACACTCTCACATAGTCCCATGTAGTCTTTTCAGATCGTCCATTCACCTTCTGTATAACTCCACAGAAAAATATTTTCCCAAGAACTACAAAGCAGGATGAGTTCAGATGATGAGTCACAAGCACACTGAAGAGTGAGGTGTTAGAAGTGATACAGGTGTTCCACAGTTGCTGCTGAATGAGAGTCAATATTTTCTGTCATGCTGTTTTTAAGAGTACTTGCGGGGAACTAGTCTGCAGGGCAAAGGCTGCCCGGGCACCCCGAANACTTTCTTCTGTGTTCCATGTGACAGTTTGCTGTCATCGGTTTCATTTGACTTCACAGTTTGATTTGCCTGTCAGGAGTGTGGAGGTTAGAAGAAGCAAGAGGCAGGGCTGGGGGACTTGATGCTAGATAATATTTCTCCCACTGTAGGTACTGAGAGATTTGAATAAATGTGGCCAACTCAGATCACTATGGGACATCTTCCTTCTGACTGCTAGAAAGACCTACAGCAGGACTTGTGGATTGTAACCCTCCTGTCCAGGTAATGAAAGCTGCAAAGTTTAAAACAGGTATTTCCACAGAACAACAAACCAAAAGGAGGTTTCTATTGCATTTGCTTGAAGCCTCAAGGAAATAAAACCTTTTGAGATAAATAGAAGCTTAAAGGAGATCAGGCACTGACCTTGTGAGGCACTGAATTGTTCTTGGCAGGAACTCTACTCAGACCACGTACATGAACCTGTGGTGGTTACACTGGTGTCTGCTGTGGGGTGATGAACAGCTCGGGCTGGGCACTACACTTGCCCTTTCCCTGTCGCTGGAGAGCAGCAGTTGTGACACTGACTGTAGAGCAAGATCTTGCCGTGCGTTTTGTTTTAGCCCTTCGAGGTGCATTGCTATGTCCTTGTGCTGAGTGGCCATTGGGTGGCAATGTCAATCCTCTCGAAAACGATTTCCTACACTTGCTGGTCCGACTTTCTCCTTCTGGTTCCTGCTTCTCCTCCTTTATGCTTTTTCCCCTTCCTCTCTTTCTGTAGTTAAGCAACCTGTGCATGTAATTGAATCGAACTTTTGCAAAGGAAATTCAGTTTTGTCTTCTGGGAACTCAGTCCATTGCAAAGACTTTCTGATCCCACTAAACTGAACACTTTGCTCTGCTCTCCGTTCAGCTCCTTACAGGTGCTTAAGTATACTTTAAAAGTGAATTATATTTCTATGCCAGCTTTCCAGTCAAGATTTCTCCCCTTCTTAAGGTGCAAATGCTAGAGACACTGTCCTTCAGCTAAAGTTCATTTGAACCTTTGAGGGTTTGTTACTTTCTCTCAGGACAATAGACTTCACTGTCCAGCCATCTTCATTTCCCAGTTTCAGCCTTTTGAAATAAAAAAGTCTTTTCATTCAAGGTCTTTATTGTTGTTTTAGACAAACAAAAAGCAAAAGTTATTTTCTACAACTCCTCCTTCACTATGAAACTGTCACAGTGGTGCAATGAAGTCTCCTGTAGAAGCACCAGGACCTCTCTGAAGGAGATGTTTCATGGCATATGCTCACCAGCAGAGCTCTGGCTGAGGCCTGATTTACTTCTCTTCATAGTTTCAGGAAGCCACTGCCCAGCACGATAAAGCATGACAAGAAAATCATCAATGCTTAAACTCACATGGCTGAGTGTAGCTACCAGCACTGCCCATAAACGTCCTGCATTAGATTGTTTTAGCATTAAGTTCCTCTGTTTGATAGTGTGGTAGAACTGGTACTCAGCTTCCTGTCCAAGGTGCCAAGGGCACGAGTTCTAGGTGAAGGGACAGGAGGGGCAAAACACCATCACACAAGCCTGATGAGAAGATGTCTGCCCTTAGAGGCTCCCAGATGGGAGTTTTCCTCCAGAAGTTCTCTCCTCTCCAGAAGCTCTCCACTTCATGCCTCTCATTTTGTGCAGCTTCTTCATTCATTCAAAGCTTCTTACACAGACAGGCAGGGCAGAAGTGTGCCAGACATTGTGAACTGCTTTTGCAGCTTCTGGTTTAGCCTCCCATTCACTTCTTTTCCCACAGCTCAGTACAGAGTGTGCCTCATACAATGTGTTCCTCCTTTCAAGCATGAAACAAAGCTCGGCACTTGTGCTGTACAGTGCCTGCTCTTATTAGGGCAGGAAGGAATAATTACAGGGATTATGAACATGGTACTGAATGTCAAGGCTTATTAAAGCTGCTCTCTATATAAGGATTCAATAAAGATTCTTCCAAGGTGCTGCTTTTCTGCCTGAAATCAAATTATGGTAACAAACACCTTTAAGTGCATCTATCCAGTAACTAGTTCTGCTGGCATATTTAAATTACTCATCTGACCATTACCAGAATACATCAAAGCTCTTCATGCTCACAAGTATCAGAGGTTTTTATCCAGTGCTGCTCCTAAGGTACAAAACTACTCACTCATCAAGAATGGAGCACACCTACAGTATCATGCATGCCAGGTTTTACAAAAAGGATGGATCATATGGTGTGGGAAGTTGGAGAAATCCTTCAAGTTATTTGTCCATGAGAACATTTGATCCTGGGTAATGATACTAAAGCACTGAACAAATCCATTTAGAAAATGAACTGCAGTGTTTCAAGAGACTGGCAGCTGAAGCTCTGCTTGGGCTCAACAGTGTCCAGTTCAAGCCTTCTGCAAAAATGCCTCTCCAGGCAGTCATTTCGGAGTGCATCCAGCCTCCTGCTGCTCCACACCACAGAGGTCTGCCCACGAAGAGGTTGAGTAGAGGAAAAGCCCTGCAGCTGGTGGCTGCACTGGCCTCTGGCCTCAGTCCTGTGGCTGCACACAGAACTGGCTGCCCTCAGTAGGAGGCTGGCAGCACTGAACACATCCATCCACCCGATGGTCAGGAAACCTGTCTTGGGAAAGGACTGAAGAAGTGATGAAAGGCTCTCTGCAGCCCTTCAGTGAGCTGAGGAAGGCTCAAACACCTGAAACACCTTCAGATTCATGCTAGATTCACAAGATGCAAAAGCACTGCCTGGTTTCCTGTGCTGCTAGCAGGAAATGGTTCTCATGGACAACCAAAGCCTAAAGTCAAGTGAGGCAGGCAAGAAGCTCTTTGCCAGGCTGAACATTCAGGAACCAAGCATCAGATTTGTCAGAGGGTTCAGCTAGAATTGAACAGGTATCATTCAGCTGTAAGGAAGCTTTAACAGCCTTGCTGCTGTTCTACCTTTCAATTAAAAAGCTTTAAAGTGGGCTTCTGAAGCAAAAAACAGCAGAAACAGGATATTCATTGTGCCCCAGTTCTTTGCTTCTTCCCTGCTTTAGACATTTAGAAATGCCACTACTTCATGATTACTTGAATAATCCAGACAGATGCAGTTTGAATCCTAACTCCCAGCACCTGTCCACATGATTTCAAGCTGATCTTTACATCCTGGCTAGCAGAACTACTAAATCAGATCTACTCTTCCTAGACATCTGCCTGCCTGTAAGGCCTTTAGTCAAAATAGGACAACTGCTGACATTTGGAGCTATGCTGAAGTGACTGATGCTATGCTAAAGCTTATTTTGGCCTTGAGCAGCAAGAAGGGGATGTAGAGATTCGGTGCAGTAGGAAGCACTAACAAGGCAGCAGTGGTATGTCAGTTATCAGGATGGGATAAACACTTTTCAGGTGCCAGAGAGGCTCTCCCTATTTCAGGAGGTGCTGCGTCAGTCTGACAGTGCCTGTACCTTTCTCCCGTCAATACAAAGAGAGCTGAATTCAGTTGCTTAACTGAACAGCAGTTGGATTGGTTTTAATGGCTGAAATGAGAAACTGTAAATCCCAATCAACTAACCAATAAACTGAGGAATATGTAACTTCTAGATGTAACAATGCTAGTGACAATGCTGTTACTTCTACAAGTCTTTCCATTTTGTGATGCATTACAGCAGGTCTCTCAAGCATCAACCTTTCAGGGGCAGGATGGTCTGCTGTAAGCTGATGTTTGGAATGGCACTGGGCTCAGACTCGATGCCAATCTTATCCCAGTTCAGTTATTCAACCCAAACAATCGATTCTCAAAGTCTGAACCGCAGGTTATTAGCAGTAAGGAAGCTGCCATGCACTTCCACAACGAAAATGAGACTGCCTGACCCCTCTTTTGTGAAAAAGGGTTTCCTGATGTCCAGTCTAAACCCACCCAGGGGCAGCTTGAGGTCATTCCCTCGTGTTCTATCACTAATTACCTGTAAGCAGAGCCCAGCAGCAGCCTCTCCACAATGTCCTTTCAGGTAGCTGCAGACAGCAATGAGGTCTCCTCTCAGTCTCCTCTGTTTCACACCAACCATCTCCAGCTCCCTCAGTTGCTCCTCATGAGATTTATTCTCCAGGCCCCTCCCCAGCCTCCTTGCCCTCCTCTGCACTGGCTCCAACACCTCCACATCCTCCTTGTAATGAGGTGCCCAAAACTGAACACAACACTCGAGGTGTGGCCTCACCAGAGCCGAGTACAAGGGCACAATCACCTCCCTACTCCTGCTGGGCACAGCATTGCTAATCCAAGCCAGGATGCCATTGGCTTTCTTTGCCACCTGGACACACTGCTAAATCTTTCTCTCTTATACCAGAAAAAAAAACTACCATTGTAGTCCAGACCAAGAAACCCTGCAGAGAGGACTGCCAGTATCACTCAGCATCAATGACAAGAACAGCAGCGAGATAGCTTGTCAGAAGCACAGCGTGACTCAGACCAACTTCCACTTCTTTCCACACCATTACATTTTCAGTATTGTCCCAGCACATTTAGAGGATATGATTAAACACAGCCTCATTTTAGGAAACAAGTTAATGAAGCAAGGCCTGTGCAGTGTAAAGGCTTGTTTCAGACAGGCTGCTGGAGTCACACTGACATCTTTCCAACCAACCTGAATTAGCAGGTATACTTGTTACCTGGCAGCTGTGGGTTGGCAGAAAACTCCCATACCAAAGTCATCTTTAAATGCTGAGCTAGATTAACATAACACATGAAAATCAGTTCTTCCAAGCTCAGTACAGGCAGCTGGCTGTAAAGCCTGTAGAAACAACTGCAATTTAACTGGTTAGTAGCTGCCTGTGTCACCTTCAAACATGCCCTCACTGCGAGTTGTCCAGCAGGCCACCAGGTACTCCCATCCTCCATTAAGGGCTGCATTTTGGGGTACTATTACTTTCTTTTGTGCTCCCTCCCACATTGTGGGAAGAGAGGAGTTATTCAAACCCACACTGTCTTTCACTAATCAGTAACTATTCCCACCTGAAGCCATCCAAAAGCCCTTTCTAAGCACAGTCTTTCACCCACTGTAACCGAAATAGCAAATCTCACACCCTTACAGGACAACCACAGCATTAAGTCTAATTTGTACCTGTCTACTTTTTTGCTTAAGAGCAGACAGATTTAGAAATTATTTTAGTCTTTTAAAAGGCAGTAAAACAATAATGCTCTTGCTCAATTGGTGAGGAACAGAAAAAAGTATTTAAAGGTGCACAGGAAGGGGAAAAAAAACATGGCAGACACGAATCCTTAACACCTAATACAGATACAGGATCATAGAATGGTTTAGGTTGGAAGGGACCTCAAAGATCATCCAGTTCCAACCTCCTGCCATAGGNCAGAGAAGAATTCTCCCCAGATCTTCCCCCTCAACCAGGTTGAACCACCAAACCCTCAGTGCTTGTTCCCTCTCCTCACCCCCAGTGCCTCCTGCCAGACCCAAGCAGGCCATGGCTGCTCGAACAGACCCTGACCGCAGCTGCGGCGCTGGAGGCCTTGCAGCTTAGGGCTGCCAGATGTACCCAGACAAGACTCCCTCCAGAGAGCCAAAGGGAAGAGAGAGAAAAGAGAAAGATTTGACTTTGCTGCCCACTTAAAGTGGCAGCAGGATTATGGGATTGGATAACAAAAATCCCAATTTCCAGGGATGACCAGGTCTGTCCCCTGGCATGGGACTTTGTGGTATTAAAGGAACCTGGGACCCCTCAATCTCCCACAGTACCTTTTGGGAAAGAAAACTGTTAGCTTGTTCAAGTGGAATCTTAGGGACCCACCATCTCCTTTCTCATCCATTTGTAAAAAGGATAAAGGAGTGCTGCCTATTTAGATAAAAAAAGGTTAAAGACTGACATTTGGAGAAGAAAAATAATGAAAGGCTGCAGAGGGAGATCTCCCTCCCACTGCTGCCATCTACTACAGCTCCTCCAGGCTTCCTACCAGCCACAACATTTGTAAGAGGAAAGGAGGCTTGAACAAAATGCAGGATCACAACCCTGGACATACAAAAGAGCAGAACTTGTCTTGAGCAGGAAATCTGATCAGCAGATGCCTATGGGAGACTAGCCTAAAGAGAATAAGGATGCAGGGAAGCTGGTCTCCTCCAGGCTCAGGAATGGTCCATCACAACACAAGGAAAATCAACTACTAGTGGCAGGAGGCCTGGATGGATGAACAAACAGCTCTTGACTGAACTTAGGCATGAAAAAGAGGCATATAAAGTGGTAGAAGCAAGGGCAGGGGACCTAGGAAGATTATAGATGCACTATCCAGGCATGCACACAAGGGGTTAGAAAAGATGAAGTCCAAATTATGTTGAATCTGGCAAGGCAATAACAAAAGCTTTAGCAGAGACACCATCAACAGGTAGAGTAGGGGAAAATAGGGCTTCACAGCTGAGCAGGCAAGAGAACCTGCTGACAGGAGGTAAGGAAAAGGCTGAGGTACTCACTGCCACCTGTGCTTCTGTCCTTACCACCCCTCAGAGCACAGAAAATTGCCTTAGTTGGCAGGCTCTAGAGGCAGTGTGCAGCAACACAAAGCCTAGCTGGTGTTACTGCTGCACACTAAGGGTCAGCACCTACAGCAGGACAGCCTAACACCTTCATTAATGAGACAGGCAATTGGACACAGCTCACCCTCAGCATGTCTGCAGTTAACAAAACCAGAGGGAGACTCTGGTACCCCAGAGGGTACAGAGACATCAACAGGCAGATGTGAGCCAGCACACGAAGCTCAGGAAGCTTCAAGGGCAACACCATGTCCTGCTCCTGGCTAGAAGCCACCAGAGGCACCAGCACTTACAGAGGCCAAACGGCTGGGAAGTAGCCTTGCAGGAAAAGCCCCGAGGGCGTCTTCATAAACAAGGGAAGCATGAGCCAGCCACATGCACCCTTGCAGCCAACAGCCTCTAGAACACCAGCAGGTGACAGAAACACAATGAAGATTGCTAGAGAAATCTAAAGACACACTGCAGATAATGGTCCTGTATCAAACCATTGGTATATCACAAACCATCAAAAACTACCAAGTTGCCCAGGCAGTGCTACATTACTGACAGCACAAACACCTACTACTGCCATCAACCAGTTTATAGCCCATCTGCTTGAACTCACCTTTCACCTCTCAATGTTTCTCAGCCAAGTGGTTTAGGCATGGTGTCTGACTTGGTAAGGCTGTACTCCCAGAGCCTGTGCTCTGTAAAATGGGCATTCAGCTCACTGAAGCAACCTTCCTGTGCATTCCAGATGTGTATACTGAAAACTGAACACACAAATGACTGTTTAAGCTGTATTTCAAAGCCTGTAAAGAAGAGGCAAAATTTTCTGCTGCACAAAGTACTTATAAAAGCACACAAGTGGGAAAAAAAAAAACCAAACAACAAAACAATAGTTTATTTTACAGCCCAAATTATTAAACACTGACAAGACAACCTGGCAGTTTATACATTAGGCATGTAGGGGTCCATGTACAATTAAGAGAACACTTCACTACAAAAAAGGTGAAATGCTGTTAGTAAACCAAGAGTCACACAACAAACTGAGAGACTTGAGAAAAAGTGTGACACAACCATTGAAAGTCAAGTTCCCAGGAGAAGAAAGACATCTAATGACTGATAGAACTATTCCAGGGACTTTTTTTTTTTTTTAGTATTCCAGGGACCAAAAAGTAAACATCTAGTCTCAGAGCCATACAAATACACAAGGTGACACCTGACACATCTACATACATCACTGTAAGCCTCCAACAATGGCAGAAAGGCATCAGACAAAGCAACCAGGAAACATCTCCTTAGGGGAAGTGTATCTAAAATATATATACACAGAATCATAGAATTGTCAGGGCTGGAAGGGACCTCAAGGGTCATCTAGCTCCAATCTCCCTGCCATGGGCAGCGACACCTCACACTACGTCAGGTTGCTCAGAGCCACATCCAGTCTGGCCTTAAGAACTTCCAGGGATAAGGCTTCCACCACCTCCCTGGGCAACCTGTGCCAGTGTCTCACCACCCTCATGCTGAAGAACTTCTTCCTAACATCCAATCTGAAGCTACCCAATTCCAGTTTTGCTCCATTCTCCCCAGTCCTATTACTGCCTGGCATCCTAAAAAGTCCCTCCCCAGCTTTCTTGTAGGCCCCCTTAAGACACTGGAAGGCCACAATAAGGTCCCCTCAGAGCCTTCTCCCCTCCAGACTGAGCAGCCCTAACTCTCCCAGCCTGTCTCCATAGCAGAGGTGCTCCATTTCTGTCCCTGTCTTATCTGCCAGGTATTCCAAGAGAATTCAAGAATATTTCACTCCCTTCAGAAGAGTCATTGCACCCCTACAGCAGGTGCTTAGAAGCCACATAGGTTTTGTGAAAATGTTGCCTATCCTCACATAGAAAATAATAATTCTCAGCTTCAACAGAGTTTTTTTTTTTTTTAGTATTCCAGGGACCAAAAAGTAAACATCTAGTCTCAGAGCCATACAAATACACAAGGTGACACCTGACACATCTACATACATCACTGTAAGCCTCCAACAATGGCACAAAGCCATAAGACAAAACACTGCCCCTTGATCTAAAACAGTGAGGTCAGTTATAAATGGCAGCATTGAAACAACTTCTCTGATTTTGAGATGATTTCTCCTGCATAACATTTTACCTGCAGATGGTCTGTATGATGTTTGGAGTATATCCATCAGAACCACCCATTCCCAGGCAGACAAGTATGGGAGGGCTTAATAGGTTTGCCTTACATGGTTAGAAGACCTCTTCATTAATAGACATTTTTCACTCATCAGTATGAAGTGATCAGTCAATTCTCAAAATCCACGAGGACAACACTTAGAAATGGTGAAATAATTAATATATCTGGTTTCAGCCCTACTTCCACCCTTTCCTCTTCCCCTCTCCTTCAGCAGAATATTCTAGTCCCTTAACTCTGATTCACAATTACTGTTCCAGCAGAATTTAAAATTCTAGTCCCTTAACACTAACTCACAACTGCCACTGTCACGACAGAAAATGCAACTGACAAGTGTTATCTACTCTATATTTTAACTTAAGTTACTGTAAAATGTTTCCAAGCTATTCTTAAATGCAAAAGCAGGTCTTAGTACTTGGAACAAATTTCAAGGGAATTAAAAGCTCTGCATTCAGTATGTGCAGTGCTAGCTCAGGTCTGCCATCAGCTACCTCAAACATACATATTAGTCAGTCAGGACACATTGCCTGATGTGTATTGCAGAAAAACTTTTGTAAAAACAAAGAGGCAAAATATTCTGCTGCACAAAGTATTTACAGAACCACACAGCTTCAAAGAACCAGTTTATTTCACTGGCCAAAATATTAAACAGGACAAAGTTGCAGTTTATACATTAGGAATGTTAAGTTTTTGTGAACAAGTAAGAAAAGACTCCACTGTAAAAAAGTGAAATACTGCATTACTACAACAGAACAGTGTCACACAACAAACTGAAGAATGTGAGGAAGTGTGGCACATTCATTTCAACTCAGGCTCTCAGGTGAAGAGAATCACATCTAGACTGGTGCATGTACCTGGGGGAGTATTAAGCAATGTACACATCTACCCTGCAGTTCTACAAGTAGAAGTACACAACATCAACTACATCTCCTCATCTCTTTTTATTAACCAACCTGCTTAAACTTGAATCATGTTAACTGCTTGAAAGTTCCTTGTGCTTCAGTTGAAAAATCAGAGAGGTATCTACATCTTGAGAACTTGGGCAAAGCCTACCAGACTTTTAGTGGTTTTGTTACAAGGCTCTTGACAATCAGCTATCACAGTTGGGAACAACTGGGAGTACCTCAGATCTTACTCTTATTTCTCCACTCACAGTGATAGTGTTTGTTTGTCAGCTCATCACTGTTCCTGGAGTGGATTTTGTCAGCTTCTCCAAATTTCTGCATAAGAAATTTTAATCTCCTTTTTTTTTTTTTTAAATTACAATCTCAGCATTATAAAAGTTGGTATCAAATGAGGTCACCCAACTAACTGAAGGGTAAAGGTTAGTCAACCTTGTACAGACTGCTGGTTTAGAATTTCAAACTAGAAAAATAATAGCTATAAAAGACTAGGAATTTCAGTGCTAGTTGTATTTACATTGTCATCTCCCTTTGTGCTTGCAAGTTGCTGAAAGTACACATCCTTTGGTAGTATTCTCTTAGTCTCAAGTAAGAAGTTTATGTTGAAAACACTCACACTCCTGATTTGCCTGAGTTAGTGCAAAGGGCTTGTATCATTTCCTACATAATATTGTGACATAAGCACATCTCCTTCCCATAAATAATAAAAAAGCTGATGACAGAGACTTTCCAATGAGTAGCTTTGTGCCTGGTACTTAAGAATCTGAACAAAAATCAGTCTGCCACACAATTTGTAAGTCTGAAGAGTGACTCCTACTGCAACTGACAGGAACTCCCATTCACAAGTACTGCTCATGTATGACTTTTGGCCCTGTTTCAAAGACAGAAAAATGAAGATACATCTAAAATTCAGACTCATACAGGCTTGAGAAAGTATCAACATTGCAACATGTACTAACTACCGTTACAAAAACTGCCATAACATCAAACACTGAACCTCTAATCTTTAACCTTACATGTAAGCACAGCTTTCTCATGGCTAACTTAAGACATTGATTGTTCTTCCAATGCTGTTCCAAAATTTCATGCCCATACTGTGAGACTCCTCTTAAATAACACAAGCACTTGCAGGTTTGCCTATGCCACACGGGTAGTGAAAAAGCAGGATGTGGGAAGAGGTTGTTTGCTCCCGTCCTGTGCACTTGTAAAACCCACACATCTTGGAGTCAGGAGCTGAGCTTGTTAAACTGGTGAAGCTGTAAACTTCACACGAAGCTGTAAGCTATCAGGTGTATAAACACATTAAGTCAAGGAGGAAGTTTCCAAGCTATTAGAAGCTGATGCAAAATAGTTACAGCTGTTGCCTACTTACTATGAGCCAAGTAAGAATTTATGGCCTAGAGGTTTAAGAAAATAATGTATAGCATTTTAAGGAGCTTGATGTTCCAATGTACCAATATAAACATAAACCTTCAGTACTTTATTTTTCACAGACTTGCCTATTTACTATCAATCTGTTGACAAAGTTATGCTAATACTAGGAGGTCGCTGCTGGTTAGGCTGTTTGCTTAAAATGGGAAGATCTGTTCTTTCTGCTCCATAGATCAGTTTTTCCTCCTGAAGACTGCAAGCTGAAAACCTGTTTGACTCTGTACCAGATACACCACCACGGTTATTTGGAACTGTGACACCACTGACCTGTTCAAAGGATTTACTAAACACAGTGGTGGTTGTTCTGGCCAGACTATGGCTGCCAGGCTTCGGCAGGGACTGGCTGGTTGTCAGTGTCAGTCTCTTCAGAGAGACAAGCTCTAGATTCTCACTCATGGCTCTCTGAGTTTGTTTTCGTGACAAGTGTTCTCTGCAGGTTTCTCCTTCTTTTTCTTTTCCTCCAGCTTTGCTTCCTCCAGACCTTCGTTGGCTCTTCCCCAAAAGGTTCTTACTGCTCATGTTGCTGCTGTTACACAGGGCAGACTGACTTGTACTAGAAGTAGCCCTGGAGTAAAACCCTTCATCAGTTTCAGATACTTCCATCAGCTCTTCTTGAATTGCTAAATCAGTATTGCCTGTGTGGTAAGGAAAGAAATAAAGAATTAGCAATCAAGAAAGAAACAAAGAATTAGCAATTGACTTTCTCACATTTATTGATTTTGTGTGTTGCTAGAATTTTTATATTTACAAGCATGAAGCCATACAGCAACAGAAGAGAGAACAGGAGACAAAACACTTACCTATTCCATTACATTTTGAAATTAAAGGTTCATTAGGATATGATGCCACAGCAAATAATGCTTCATTAACTAGATCAGAAAGCATGCCCACAATCTCATTTTGTAGTGATTTTGAAACAAAGAAAAATTTGTTTAAATGCAGTTTTGTTAATTCATGCAGGAGATTAGAAACTTACAGGTTAGAAGATACCACAGAGAACAAAAGTGTAAATCTTATTCTGAGCAAGTGCTCTGACACATGATTTTGCAAAGCTTGTTAATTACAAAGGTGTGTGATCAATGCCCCAGGACACTCAATATGGCACCTGCAGGTTTAGCAACCCAAGAATGCTTTAGGACTGAAAGGTCACCTTCTGCATCACAGGTTTGGTGGTATGTGTTGGAAACTCAAGCATGACATGAGATCTCCAGTATACCGTGGAAGGTGGAATTTGGGAAACCTGAGCTTCACAGCAGGATGCTTTTCACATCCATTTGGGTGGATTCTTCATACCAATGATCACTGGCTTTTGTAAACCAAGTCATTGTGCTTAATAAGCTCAAAGGTTTGTCCCATAGTGTGTTTTCTCCAAATTAAATTAATCTACTTGTAAGTATAATGTCCTTGTCTGTGGCACAGACGCAGCTGTGAGCAAGACATGCATTTGAGTTATGACACATGCAAAATAACTGCATACTGCAGCTCTCCAAACATGCAGCAGTGACCCTTTCAATCAACAGCGGTACCTTAGAGCGCAGCTACAAGTGCTCTGCTAAAACTGCACTCTGCCAGATGAGTTTATTCCATCCTCCATCATTTTTCTTACAGATTTTTGCCTCCTGATTTCTGGCATGCCTTTGCTGTCAGTTCTAGGATCTGTAGCTGCTTCCTGTACTGCCTGTAAATGCTGAACATCATTCTCTGCTAGCGCTCTGCTCTTTTCCCCATTCCCGGTCCTCTCTCCAGCCACACTTGTGACACTAATCTCAGGTATGATAAAGTTGCCCAATTCAGTAGCATCATTACCATTCTCTGGTTGTTCTAGAATTAAAGATGGATAAGAAAAAAAAATAAAACAACAAACAAAAAACAAAACAACAGAAAACCCAAAACATGTCTGAAACAAAATATGAAACAAAAGCCAATAGATAGAGATGACTGAAAGCATTATAAATTAAATCAGATGTTCACATATTAACCTCTTGTTAATTAATAGCATTAGCAACTATGGAATTTTACTTCATTTCTAAACTGCAGGCTTCAATCTTCAACCTTTGACCTGCACCCACAAATTGGAATTGCCTCCTGTGTGATCTTTCACAGGGGAAATTTCTGAGGATCATGAAACAAACATTCAGAGATTAGCAGGAACCAAAAGACTCTCAGTAACTTCATATCTGTATTCTCCATACATCTGACTACATTCACTGTGCTAAAGTGAAACTTATTCTCACAATGAAACTGCAGCTGAACTTCCATCTGGTATCATGTAAGATCAGGAATTCTACACATGCAGTGTCATGATGCTCCACTGTGGACAGCCTGAAAACTAACAGTGAAAACATTAAGCCAGCTCAAGCACCCTTTGACTTCTACTTGCCTTCTTCATTCCAAAAAACTATATTCAAGTAGAAAAAATATTTACGAGTAGGAAAATTCTTCCATTACTAAAATCAACTTCTTCAGAGTTCTGTGTGCAGTTCTGGAGNCTGTGGAGTTTTACTGCAGTTTTTGCCACCTACTATTACATAAATGTTGATCTCCTTGGGCTTTTTAAGCTTCTTATGTGAGCTTACAACTAAATTAGTTTGCAGTAAACTTATTTGCGTCACACAAATCACTAAGTTATCAAGTTACTAAGTAGAGTTGAGAGAATAGGGATTAAGTTGAGGGGGAGGGAAAGCACCACAACTTCCTGCAGCATTGGGAGACAACAGAAAATTAAGGCAAACCTCAGTGCAGCTTGGTTTTAAGATTGCTTCTTTTCATTTGGGTAGGTTGGCAGCAGCAGATAAACAACAGCTCAGCCTGGTCAAGGAATTATTGCAAGCCAAAGATTCCTGTAGATGTAGCCCAAAATCCCCAAACAGAAAACTTCACTGCTACTTCAAAGTGTCAGAATAATGGTTGTGTGCAAGCACAAGAGATTTAGTAATGAAGTTTAGTGCAAAGAATGCAGTAATTCCTACAAGGTCGTGGTAAAACAACCCAATAGACTCCCATCTACATTAGATAAAGGCAAGTTTGACAAGGATGAACTCCTGAAAGGAAAAATCAGTGAAAATAAAAATGGGAGTTGAAACTCCACAGAAATTCCAAGTGCATGTAAGTAACAAATACAGTCCTAGCAATGTGTCAGCTCCACATTCTCAAGCTTCTGGAGGTCTTTTAAAAAGCACTCAGCATTGCTTTGTCAGCACTAGCTCTACAGCCACAAAACTGCATTTAGGTGACCTGAAAAAAACAACACAAACAAAAAAAAACAACAAAAAACCCAAGAGAGGTCATCAGTTACTGACAGTCACAGCACATGCTCCATGAAGATGTACACCATGAAAAATACAAGCAAAGAGCAGCAAGAACTGCACTACTGGCTAGACAGTTCTCTATTTTGTATGTGCCATACAGGTAAACTCTATGCAAACACTGGGGCTACAAACTTCAGAAGACCAAAAGCACACTAAAAGCACAGGTCAGAATAAAACCCAACTGAACCCTTGTGTTCTACCCCTAACTCAGCTCCTTCAGACTACACTGCCAGTTTGCTACTGCACAGGACAGAAGCTGGCAGTACAGTCGTTTAACTGACAGTATGGAGTCCAAAACCAGAAATTTATGCTAGGGTAACTTTTCATAGCAGCAGTTCCAACACTTTTTAGCTATAGGAGATCCTCTCTTCACCCTGAGGAAGAGCACTGAAGACTCTCGTGCAGAGTCTCTTGGGCAGCAACAGTGGTGGAGAATGCAGGCAACGAGAGGAGGCAGCAGTGACCACAGCAGGAAGTGATAGGACAAGGAACAACAGGTATGACCTAGAACACAGCAGTTTCCACCTCAGCATGAAGAGACACTTACAATGAGCACTGGAACAGGCTGCCCAGAGAGGTTGTAGAGTCTCCTTCTCAGGAGCATTTCAAAACCCGCCCCGTGTTCCTCTGCAGCCTGCCCTAGTGATCCTGCTTTGGCATTTGGATTGGACTCGATCTCTGGAGGTCCTTTCCAATCCCTAATATTCTGTGACACCAGGTATCTCAAATTCTGTTAATGCTGTCTACCACAGCATCTACAGTCTTGTGGCAGGGGTAAGACTACACAATCCACATCCATCATGTAAGATCCCTTCTTTATTTTAAAGCTTTCAAGAACACCTAAAACCTTCAGCTTTGTAGTAAAGGTAATACTGCTTCAAAACTGACAATTCTGGGGGGGTCTATCCTCAGAATAAAGTATTAACACCCAGTGCATAAGTCAAAGTGGCAAGGGAGAAAACAAAGGAGACTGCTAAATAGTGTAGAGGCAAAACTGAGCAACGATGTCAGTTTGAAAAGTAATATAAATATGCCTGTTGAAATAAATATGCAGTTGAAGGAAAAGGCATTTGGAGTCACATTTCTGAACGATTTGAGTACTGCCACCAACCTTGATAAATACATTTCATAATTACTAGCAGCTCAGAGTTAATTCAGGACATATTTCAGTTACAGCCTACCTTATAATTATGCCTGCCCATATCATTTACATCAGATTGCACAGGCAAACTGCCCCTTGGAACTGCAATCCCATTTTAACCACTAGCTCAAGCTGCATTTCCTGCACAACAACATTAGTGTTTTGAATGACTCATAAAAGCAGAAAGTTTATATCCCAAAATTAACATTCATTCTAGAGTCCTAAAAATTAAAGCTATTTCATTAATTGTTTCAAAAAAGTAAGAACATTCTCTCCAGAGAGATTCAAAGACTACAGTTTCTGAACCTTCTGCACTACACTGAAGTCAGATTCTGCAATGGGAAAAAATAATACATTTTGTCCTTCTTCTCTAGCTGACATCTTTGTTACTGTGACATTTGCCAACATCTGCCTAGCTCTTCTTACTCAGTCTGTTTCATTTTCCTTACATGCACTACCTCTACACAACGGGCAGTTTGGCAGATTTTAGATTAGTGAGGAAAGCATTGCTAAGGCTTGGAGGTTTTTCCTAGCCTCCATAAATAACCTTTAGCTGTTTATGTCCCTTACACACTGAGTTTTTTTGCTTCCCTCTATTTGCAAATGGAAATGGAGATGCCACCCAAGGCTTGTTTTTGTAACAAGACCACTACAAAGAAGTTAATGTTAGATAGAGGAGCTAAGTACTTCTTTGCAGAGAGGGTTCTCAGACACTGGAACAGTCTGCCCAGGGCAGTGGTGTAGTCACCATCACTGCAGGTGTCTAAGCAGTGCAGACCTGGCACATGGGAACATGGTTTAGTGTTGACCCTTCAGTGCTGAGGGTTGGACTGGATGATCTTTGAGGTCTCTTCCAACCAGGTGTATTCTGTGATGCTTCTCTTTAAGCTTCATGATCCCTCCTGGAGGTGTTCAAGGCCAGGTTGGACAAGGCCTTGAGTGACCTGTGGTAGTGGGAGGTGTCCCTGCCTGTGGCAGGGGGTTAGAACTGGATGATCCTTGAGGTCCCTTCCAACCTTACCATTCTATGATTTATAGGCAGTCCAATTCAACAGCACTAAATAAGGGGTACCTAGTATCAACTGACTTGATAAATACTGTTGTATGTTATGACTAGATGGATCTATTTTGCAAATAACCTTCACCTTTGGTATCTACAAAGTGCCTCAGAATTCCAAATTCACAATAGTAATCTGATTTTTAAAACTCTAAGTAACAGCTCTAATGAACAAGTCACAGGGTTGAGTACCACAACAAGATTAAATGTTATGCTGACCTTTTCTGAAAGCTTTATTAGAGTCCTAGCAAAGGCCAGCAAGATCTAATATCTCAAAAGCTTTTACAGTAAACTTTTTTTAATATAAAAAAAGAAAGCCCACACTTCTTAGCTGGAAATATAGCTGTCTGTAATTCTTTTATTTATTTGACACAAATAGCTAATGATGGAAAATTGCTGCACTGGTTTCCCCAAGGGATACTTTGCTTCATCAGGTCTTCTGGTCCACATAATGTATAAGATCAAATGACCTCTAAACTGTCTCCTCTACCTTCTTAATCTGTTTGTACAACTCATTTTCATTATATTGAAGCACAAAAATAAAACCCCCAAATATATTACTTTTTTGTGGAGGGAAAAAAAAAGTGGTTTCAAAACAAAATAATTAGTCCATGAAGGATACATAGATCACCTTTGGCCTTCAAATTTACAACTACTCCCACAACCTGTGACACAAGTTCCACCCCACCCCTGTCCTACACAAAGTGTTTTCCTCCTCCTTCACTCAATCCTGCACCATCAAGGCAAATCCAAAGTTTTCCCAAAGTGGTGTTCGTTACTCAAACAAAATGTTGCCAAGAGGTTGTTTGTTTTTTGGGTAAAAATCCTTCATCTTTCAATCCTCAGCCCTAACTACAAAGCATTTCTCATTTGGGCCATGCTAACTAGATTAACATTGTTCCTCTTGGCTTGTCCTGCTTTAGGAGACTCCCATAAAACACCGAATTTCAGCCCCTTTCTCCCAGTCCCACTGCTGTTCTCATTTCCTTTTCACCTTACTGTTTTCTGCTGCAGGACACACTTGTCCCTTCCATTTCCCCTTGAACTACACAAAGCATCATTGCCTGTGACAAAGCAGCACCTGCAAAAACTTCCAGAATTCTGTATTTGCTAAAAAAATTGCACTCTTACAAGGATGGCTCCGATATTGATTCTGTGACATTATTTCATTCTTCTCTGTAAATGCAATGCAAAGGGAAGATTTATTTTAACACATTCTCCATTCCTCTGGAATTCAGTATCCCAAGTCTGTGTTCCACTTTACTACATCATTTGAACAAGCAACAGAAACACTCAAAAATAATAGCTGATGAAATTGCCAAGCACCAGAGGGCATTTGTTCATTTAAAAGCTGAATTACCATACAGTTTTCTTGCACCAGGTCAACAATCCCTGCTTAACAACTGCAAGCCTGAAGAAAAAGAAAAGAAATAAAGACTAAAATGATGCTTAGCAGTTCAACAATGGCATGTGACTGGACCTCAGTCAGGTTAAACATCAATAATTTGCTCCTCAGCTTTACCTGAAAATGCTAAGCAGTTTTCAACCAACTGAAAAGAAGTTTGGTTATTTTACTTTTTTCTGCCCCTTGTGCCCTTCTAGCAGCTGACTGTTGGCACTACTACCACCAATGTGTACCACTGCTGCTCAGGAAGCTCTGTTTTTATTTTAAAGACATCTTCTACCAACATATTGATAAATCAATTTCTCCATACTCACCTGAATTACCTCTCAGTCCTTTATGACAAGTGGCAATGTTTTTCTAACCAAACTGTCCACATACTACAACAGCTCAAGCAGTACACATCATACAGACATTTTTACAGCACTACTTCAGAATCTTTATTGAACCCATTCACTGTCTTAGCCTGGCATCAGAATTGTTAAGACCCACAGAGCAAGTCATTGCCAGTTTTCCTTGCTGCTCCAGTGGCTCTTTCCTGATCTGAAGACAACAGAAGAAATGGAATAAAATGTTTCTCCTTTTGCACTAGATTTAGCACATTTTTATTACCTCTCAGCCTAGACCTGGGTTCTGCTTAGTGGAAGTCTTTCTATTAATTTGCCCAAACATACTGGGTTTGGGTGAGATAGAGCTCATTTTCTTTATAGCACCTGATATGGGGCTGTGCTCTGGAAACACACTGTTGATAGCACAGGGGTGTTGAGTTAGTCTGCTTACACAGAGTCAAGGCCTTTTCTGCTTCTCACACTGCCCCACCAGCAAGCAGACAAGGGATGCAGAAGCTGGGAGGGAACACAGCCAGGACAGCTGGCCCCAGCTGACTGCAGGAATGTTCCATACCATATGGCATCATGCTTAGCACAAAGCTGTGGGAAGGAGGACATTCAGAGTAATGGTGTTTGTCTTCCCAAATAACTCTCACACACAATGAAGCCCCCTGCTCCCTCAGAGATGTCTGAAAGCCTGCCTGCCCCGTGGGGAGCAGGGAATATATTCCTTGCTTGGGCAGCTTGTGCCTTACCCAGTAACTTGGTTTTACCTCAACCCATGGGTTTGCTAACTTACACTTTTCCAATTCTCTCCCCCATCCCACCATGGGGAAGTGAGTGACTGTGTGGTGCTTATTTCTCAGCTGGAGTTGAGCCACAAACCAAAGCACTTCCCTACCCTTAAATCCAATTTTTATTTAAAGTAATTTAAGACAGATGAAGGTTTGTGGTAAAGTTGTTAAATACTTGCTTTGTTTCAGGTACTATAAACTTTTCAGAAGCCAACAGGAGCATTGTTCTCTTCAAAGAGCTGATAACTTTGCAACAGTTTCAACGTGAGTGTAGATATAAACTAGAGGTAAGCAAGAAGTTTTTCACTGTGAGGTTGGTGAGGCACTGGAATAGGTTGCCCAGAGAATTGTGGTTGCACTCTCCCTGAAAGTGTTCAAGGCCAGGCTGGATGGGGCTTTGAACAATGATCTAGTGGAAGGTGTCCCTGCCCACAGGAGGGGGATTGGAATTATCTTTAAGGTCCTTTCCAAACAATGGATTATGGAAATAAAGAATATACTTCATCTGAACTGCACTGGGACTCCCCTTCACCAGTCAAGAAAAACTCCAAACTGCTATTTGCTGACTAGCAATGAAGATGTGCAATACCAAAACTCTCAATATGAACTTAAACACCTGCAAGAGTAGAGAATTCACTGCTGAATGTGTGTTTCTTACCATGCCTTTTCCACCTGTGCCCTCGGATGGACATGCTAGTCACAGCATTTCTGGATATTCTGGATGAAGTAGGTGTGATTTCAACCTGGATGCACCTTGTACCTTCTTTACTAGATTTCATGGCACCCTGAGGCAGTGAAGCTTTTATTGCATTAGCAACCTAGAACAGAACAGATGTAGCTTGGTTCTTAGCACAAAGACCAACAAAGACCAGCTGTTATTCCTCCAGGGAGAAGACTCTGTACAATTTCAGGTGAAGATCAAAAAGCACAGTAGCTTTTTGCAGAGGCTATAAAGAATGCTGGTTGCAATCACCTCTCAGAACTAACACTTACCATGGCTTAAAAGTAAGTTTTTTGTTTCAAGTTGTGGTTATTACTTCACAGTGCTTCTGCACCACCACTCAAACTTTTGAGACTTAGAAGGGTTCTACTGAAAGTAGTTTGTTCCCTAGGGAGATGACACAATAACTAAGTACACTGAAAACCTGTGCCTCTGTGTGTATACTTACAGGTCTCGCTGTTCACATGAGCACAGCCACATAACACCTCCTGGGATTTAGGTTCCTGGCCTGATGTTGCATGCTATGTGCTCACAGGAAGCATTTCCTAGAGTACAAATTCTACTTTCAAAATGCTGAAATGCAGTACCTACCAGCAGAGGTTCTGGATATAGTTCCAGCTGTGCTCTATACAAAATGTCATCCATAGCTTTACGAGCCAGATCCCACTCTCCATTGTAACTACAAAGGGAAATACATGAATAAGTTATCTACAGCAACAGATTAACCTTCTTGGTCACATAACTTTCACAGACTTCAGTATTCCTTGAGAGCTCAGATTCAGTGAGCTAAATTCTAGACAGCTGGTGAGCCTGCTCTTTAGAGAACTTGTTCTGAAGTAGGACACAGTTTTTCATTGTCCACCCTGAGGAGTTCAGGAGTGACATGACTAGTCATTGATCACCCTGAAATACTCTGAAAGTTGATAAGGACTGTTTTAATATTACTCTACCTTTTGAGAAACTAGTGCTACTAGTTTCTCTTTATTATCGTTAATAAAAAGAGCTTCACACATTACTGTGACTATCGAAGAGTAGATTACAGCAGCTTTTCAGTGGAAAAAAAATAAGACTTTTTCCTTAAGAAGACTCAGTTTTGATGTCAAAATTAAAGCATGCAAAACCACAGACAGCATACAATTTAAAAAAGGCTGATTTTTTCCAAAAAGATTGTTCTCACATCAGCAGTTATACCTGGCAAGTGCTGCTCTAGCCCTCTTTACCCAATAAGAGCTAATTTGGTTGACTGGAAATCTATGTCTCCTTCCTGAGGACCTTATTGCTACATATGCTTTTTGTCCACTGGAAGATAAAATACTTTAAAGGTTGCATGCCTGAATGAGTGTAGACATTCAGCTGACTTTTTTTGTTGTTTTGTATGCATATAAGGAAAATAACAACAACTTACAAGGCATAATAAATCCCTGTTAGCATTTGCACCATGAATTCTGATGACACTGGGATCCTGCTGTTGACTCCCTTGTACTTTCTCACTTGCTGGCGTGGATATCCACAGACACAAATCCTAAAGACATCGTGCATTTGGCATTAGCAAACCACTCAGAACCATCTTACAAAGCTGGGGGTTTAGTATTGCATCTCAATCACACCAGACCCCACAGCAAGGTATCCATCAACAGCCCTGTGCTGAAGCAGGCTGTGCCCTCTACTGGCAGCTCAAATCCTTCAAGGCACCCTCAGTACATTTATACTACAGCTGCAAGATGAAAGAAAACTCCCAGAAAACTCTGAAGCCACAAACTCACTGCAGAACAAACAAACAAACAAACCACACCACAAAAAACCCACCAAACCAACCCAAAACTCCACATACCCCCTCAAAAAAGCCCAAATCAACCAACCAAGTTCACAACATTGAAGGAAATAAAGCAGCCTGGCAACTATTAAGATTACAGAGAGAAGTAAGAACCATCACACATCATCTGAATGTTGCAGCCAAGTTTTCATGCAGAGACCAGAATGTGTAAGCCTGTATTTGTGCATCAATTTACAATACTTGAGACAGCACCAAATATTTTGTGCTGCAACTGTCACATTTACAGTTCATCTTTGCAAATAAAAACTTTTCCTTCTTTAGAGAAGTTTAACTAAAACCAACTAGACTTACTAGAAGGAAGTCCATTCATTGGAGACTGCTTTCATACATACTTTCTTAGAGAAATCTAAGTTGGACCCTGCTCAAAATAAAGGAGTTGGTCTACAGATTTTTCTGAGAATTCTCTCAGCACCACATCCAAAGAGGATACTGAAGGATAGTGTTTTCCTCTGACACTCCTCTTAAACATTTAAAATGCTGTTAAGGAGAGATTTTCAGCAAACAGAAACATGGGATGCCAAAACCAGCAGGGAATGATTAACCAAGATAAAAGTCAAACTGTATAGTGTCAAATAATTCAGTACCCAAACATTCAGCATTTTGAAGCAGAAAGCCTCATTTGCATCTACTGGCAGTTTGCTTGGGGTTTTTTTTTTTTGGGTTTGTTTTTTTTTTGAGACTTAAAAATTATTTATCCCAAACTCAATCAAAATGTAATCAAGCAGAATAAGCAAAAATCAGTTTCCTCTCCACAGTCTTTGGCTGCTAAATGTTTTCTACCTTTGATTTTAGGCCAATATATCTTACAAGTATCTTATAAAGACTCTTGTAAATATTGCCAAGTGCTCCAATGCTCTCTTACTCCTTCTGAAGAAAGGGGAACCTTACAGGCATCCATTACTATGTTTTCTTTGTGTGAGGAACCTGCAAACTATGAAAAGTCAAAAGCTGCTGTAGTTGACTTCTGGGTCTCTTGAGTTTCTGGGTTAACAAGAGCATTCTCTTTTTTTTTTTTGACCCTTAACCCAGAGTTCACTTCCAAAAATCCACAGACCTGTTTAACATCAGTTCCTCCTCTCAGGAAAAAAAAAACCCAACCAAATAAACAAACAAAAACAAACAAAAAAAACCCATCATGAACAAATAACAAACCCAAACCACAACACTGTAATTAAAGCTGAGGAAGAGTTGGGGTTTTGTTTTTTTGAAGTAGCAGATGATTTTGGAAATACCTGAAGTATCTATAGGAATAGATGTATTTCTAGTTTCAACATCTACCATAGTTTCAAGAAAGTTTCAACTTGAACAACATCCAAATATAATTAGTAAGCTTGCAAATGCAAAACTTACCAAGATTTTTAGAAGGTATTTCTGATTTTATTTAGTTAACTTGATTAAAAATCAAGTTCCTCTGATTTCACTCCACAGCACTGCATATAAACTAAGTCATTGCTTCCCCATCTTGAGATCTCAATCCAAAGTTAGAAGAAATACTTTAAAAGCAAGGAATGCAGTTGTAAATAGTTTTGTTTTGCTTAAACACCTCCCACCCAATACACCTTTATGAGAATATTAAGTTTTGTTGTTTTGGGGTTTTTTGTGGGTTTTTGTTTGGAGTGTTTTTTTTGGGGTTTTGGGTTTTTTGTGTGGGTTTTTTAACCTACATCAACCTACAGAAATTACCTTGAACAAATCTGACACAAGGACTGAAGAGAAACTGCAGGCATGTAGGTTAAGGCAGCATTGTAACAGAGCAGAAGGAAAGTCAGCACTTCGAACCTGGAGTTTAGAAGAAACAGTAGAACTACATTACCAATTTTATTTTTGAGAAAGGAAAAAAAAAGCAACAAGTTTGGACAGAAATTTACATGTTATTTGAACAGATGTGGTATTTTGTTTTGAGAAAACTGACAGGTGAGCAGTTTTGTTCTGGAAGCTTTTCCTCCTCATGCAGCAATATGCACTGCTAGTTCTTCTGCATTTACACTTAGATGTGTTTAAAAACTAACACAGCACCACAAACCAGTGTGCACCTATCTGCCTTCAGTATATACAGTAAACACTGCAAGGAGTTAAGATTCATTAGTGATCCTATCAGTTTCACCTGTTCTGTGCTGTTAACATCTCCCTCTGAGGATGTGGTCCGCTGTACACAACCCTGGACAAGCCATGCTGTGACAAAGCTCCTTCAGTGAGAGCCATGGAGCCAATGCTGGAAGGCTAAAGGAAAAAAAAAGGATCATTCAAAAGAAGCCCATCTGAAGTCTTGCCACAATCAATGCAAGTGAGAATAGCCAATGATCAACATTAGATTTCACTAGTTCTTTTACACTAGGTAAGATACATGGCTTTTGAATAGAGAAAGAAACAAGCCAAGTTGGTGCACAGACTAACAGAGTTGTGACTACTCAGTTTTGAAAAGCCCTCCAAGACTAGATAGTATTACTCAGGAGACTGTGAAATATCACAGATTCACAGAATGTTAGGGGTTGGAAGAGAAATCGGAAGGTCACCTAGTCCAACCCCTCTGCCAGAGCAGGATCACCTAGAGCATGTTGCACAAGAATGCATCCAGAAGAGTTCCGAATGTCTCCAGAGAAGGAGATTCCACAACCTCTCTGGGCAGCCTGTTCCAGTGTTCTGTTACCCTCACAAGGATAAAAGTTTTTCCTTATGTTCACACAGAACCACCCATACTCCAGGTTGCATCCACTGCCCCTTGCCCTATCATTGGGCATCCCTGAGAAGAGCCTGGCTCCATCCTCCTGACACTCACTCTTTGTGTATTTATAAACATCAGTGAGTTCACCTCTCAGCCTCCTTCCCTCCAAGCTAAAGAGCTCCCTCAGCACTTCCTCAGAAGGGAGATGTTCCACTCCCTTAATCATCTTCATGGCTCTGTGCTGGACTCTCAAGCAGTTATGTTCCTATGTCATCATGCAGCACTTCAAAACTTCTTTCACTCTTAACAAGAAGTAAAAGGCCCCCAAAGCATGCTGCCTTTCTTGATCAGTAACAGCTTTGCTGCAGACAGCACTTACTTCATGATAGACTGAAGGCTTGGATAAAGATGGAATTGTGAAACTTAGCACTTTACTGTGCCCCTCTTTGTCAACTATTTCCTGAAAGAGACAGAAGACACTGACAGTTACCCTGTATTACAAAAACCACACAGTCAAAAATGTTAAACGCTGGGTAGGGATAAATGGATAAAGACAGTTAAATTATCACAACAATTATGGATTCTGTAACAAAATGAAAGCTACAACCTAAACATTATCTCTGAATTTGTTTTCTATCACAGTGCACTGCTTTGTTTCTGAAAACTATTCACATTACTTAGAAGAGGTCACATCCATTTGCACACAGTCCACCTTAAAAGCATTAACCAGAAATCTCATTTAAGCAGTGTTCTCCTTTTATCTTTTTAATTAGACACTACTTGCTAATTGTGAAGCCTCATGCTCAATAATTCCCTTCTGAAAACTACTGACCCATCCAGTAACGGCTCTGCAAGTAATTTGTATTGGAAACATTTTAGCTCTGGCATGATTGTAGCCTGTTACAGCTTGAGAGCAGCAGACATCACAGTATTTGCAAAAGCAAGTATGCAATTCCATACTTAAAGGCTAATTCCATACTTAAAGAAAGAGTTAAAAGAAGCACTGATACAAAGCTTTAGAGAAGCTACCTTCCTGCAAGATACCACCACAGCAGCATTTTGGCTGACTTCAGTGTCTCCTAACAGCTCTCAAGCAGAATGAAAGGTTCATCACCATACCAAGAATTAAATAACAACAACACAACAACTTTGGTGGGTTCTTCAGACATTATGTTAACACTTCCCTGGAATCACAAAAAGAACAGAGAAAATAGTCACCAAAAGAAAAGATTTAGAAGTTCATTTTGCAGATTTCTGGCAAGGATGCCAATCTGAAGACTTCAAACTGGGCTACTCAAATCACTTAACTTCAATTCTGAAACAAAATTGTTGATTATTTCCCAGTAAGACACTCCATAGTATCCCCCAGAAGCACAAGTATTTTTAAGCTTGAGTAATTAATATTTGTGAATACAAACCAAGTTGTAAACTCCTAGGAGAAGGGCTTCTATGCATCCACTGCTCTGCAGATCTCTGCTGGCTGTGACAGCAAGATAGCACCACATCAACTCGGGGAGGAACTGCAGCGTGAATCGTAGCAATTGCTTCTCCCCGCTGCGATAGAACTCAAAAAGCTGATGGCAAACTGGCTCCAGAAGCTGAAATGGGAAGGACAATTGTGAATGAATGAATGAACAGGAAACTTCAGCTTTGTCTGGAGAAAACTGTAAACAAATGCTGTGGTTTAGCTATTAGGGAGCAGCTGAGGAAATAACTGCCTGTTGTCATCACACCTTGTGCCATGCTCTGGACATCTCTAGTATATACAGGAAAAGCATCTGCACCAAAGGCCTTGCTCTTGCTACTCTAGAGCTCCCAGAGTGTGAGAACAAACTGCTAGAAGGTTTTACTTATCAATCAAGGAGAGCTGCATTAAAATTCAAATTCCAAGTAGTACAATAATTTAGTATATAGCACAATTAATTCAGTTTTCTACTCACTAAAATCTTCTATAAACACACTGAAGTTTCTGGGCTTGAGACAGAAATGGGAAGCCTAAAGAGTAGTTATGCAATCAAATTCATTAAGCTAATGCAACTGGAAGTATTACACTGAATAAATATATTGAGCTAGAACAAGTTAAAGAAGAATTAAGCTATCAGCTTGTACTGTGTTTCAGGATTTAATGCACGTTCTTGTGTTACCATCAAGTTTGCTACAGGACAAAGCAGTGTTAACCATCATGGGTAAATCTAATGAAGTTCTGTTTGGGTTTTTTTGCCATCTTGATAGGAAATATTCCAACTCAAATGGAAAAGACAGCCAAAACCAGTAGGCACTTTCAAAGCCAGCTGAACTGGACACTGAACTCCAGCAGAAACTCAAAAGCACTTGCTGAAATGTGCTTTCTGTCAGCAAACCATCAATGAAAGTTTGGAACTGTAGAAGAACTTTTAGGGGGAAAAAAAAAAAAAGTAGGGTAAGGGAAAGAGAGGATTTTTTCATTCAATTTTCTAAATAATTTATTTCTAAGTTAAGAGGAGTATTCTATCATGTAAGAAACTACTCCCCTAAAAAAGAAAAATTGATGCACGTATCAAACTTCTCAAAATAAAATCTGAGCTATTCCAGCTATTTAGTACTAATCTTCTCATTTCCAGCTAGCATATAAAAATGAAACATGACATAAAATGTGACATTCTTCAACTGCAAATCTCTGAGAGACAGGATTCTGAAAGGTAACACACCTAAAGGACTACTTTTGCTACTGAACTCCTTAGCAGTCTCACAGAAGGCTCACAGAAACAGATTCCAAATTCATTTCAAAACCAGGGATGTTCAGACTACCAACAGACCTTCATGGAGAGATGGCTCTGGGAGGGCCTTATAGCTGCCTTCCAATATCTGAAGGGGTCCTACAGGAAGGTTGGAGAGGGACTTTCTGTAAGGGTGTTCGGTGATAGGACAAGAGGGAATGGTTTTAAGCTGAGGGAGAGTAGGTTTAGACTGGATCTTAGGAGAAAGTTCTTCAGTAGAAGGGTGGGTGGTGAGACTCTGGAACAGGCTGCCCAGGGAGGTTGTGGATGCCTCCTCCCTGGGGCTGTTCAAGGCCAGGTTGAACCAGGCCTTCAGCAGCTGAGTCTAGTTGAGAGGCATCCCTGCTCATGGGGGGGGAGGTTGGAGTAGATGATCTCTGAAGTCCCTTCCGACCTAAGCTATTCTATGATGATTCTACAAAATGCATTCCTGCACAAAATCTCCAAAAGTTTCAGCATGAGAATGATTGAATCCAAGCCAGCCATGCATTTTGGAGTATTTAACAGACTGCACTGAGACAAAAGACCATCATCATCAGAGCTACCACCACAATTGAGTTCAGAAAGCAAAGCATGACTTACACAACACCTTTCTGAAAACCCTTAAAACCTGCAGCATAGACTTGTACTGTACCAGTAGTAATCTGCAGGTCACATTTTACTTGAATTACAACACTTAGTTCTTCTGCTACTTGTCTAGGTCACACCTTCAGTTTTCCAATGGAGCAAGCACTTAAAGGTGAGAAATCCATTCTCCTCTATTTGCCTCCCTTGACTGCAGCACAGGAAGCAACACCACCAGAGCAGCATAGTAGGGAAAAAACCCAAAACCCTGCAATCCCAAGTTGCTTCTCTAGACTATAGAGTTGAGTTAACATTTCTTACCACCCAAAGCTCCTTCCTATCTTAGTAGGTTTTGGTTCTTTGTAAGAAGTCCTCTGGGGCAATCTGATCCATCCGAAAAAAGAGGAACTTTCAGCTTCTGGCAGATAGATCTTATCTTTGGAAATACCATCCCTGAAAAATCTACATCAAAGGCTAAAGAATTGTGCCAAGCCCAACTAGTCAACAGTTTTAAGAGCAGAATATCAAAGATACTTATAGAAAAGTTTGCCAGCACAAGTGCTTTCCAGCTTCAGCTTCCTGATTTCACACGATTTGCATGCTTCCTTTAATGAAGCAGCAGTTCATAGAATGGTAAGGTNGGAGCACATGGATGTGCTTCAACTCTAAAAGGCACACAAGCAGCTGTGACAGGTATCCATGTTCACACTTATCTCCCTTGAGACAGCTTTACATCAGCATATTTCAATGCATAATCAGTACAAAACCAGATCTTCTTCCTCAAAATGCCACCACATGCTACAACCTAATATCAAAACGTACTAATGACTGTTCCTGGTTTACCCTAGAACAGCTCCAAAAGGCATTTAGATGGAAAAATAATTTAATGTTGGAACAGATAAATGTCCAATTTCATCCCTCTTTCTTTCAAGCTTCATCCAAATGTGTTAGAGAGTCCAAATACTTGCCTAATGCAAATGCCTGAATGGCTGCTATCTAAAAGGACAGCAACAATGGCTTTAGTAGAAAGCAAAAAAAGAGATGAGTTTGTGAAGAAACAAATCTTAGAATTTGTTTGGTTTTTTTTTTTTACTGTTGGACTCTTGAGTTAATTAAAAGTTCTTTATATTTTTACATCTAGTGAGGAGTCTCCTTGTATTGAGTAACAGTGACCGATTCCTGAGCGGCCCAGGAACCTCAAAAAGAGTCTTTACTAACAAAGCTACTATAAATAGGACATCTCTTTGCTATAGTAAAGTAGTACTTAATTTATCACACAAATTGATGATAAATATTTTTTGGAAAAGCAAACAAACCATCAAAACATGAAGACCAAACATGAACCAGCAGGAAAACACAGTCACAGGTTCAAATACATCACTACTTTACAAATGCTCAAATAAAGGAATACATCCATCCCTCCAAACAAGACTAATCACAACTTCAAGGTACAGATAATTATTAGAAGTACATCAATTCAAAAGGGATACAGACAGGCTTGTTTCTCTGTTTTTAATCTCAGCAGTATTTGTAGCGTTCATGCATTAATCCTTCCTCCTTGCATCACACAACTGAGATAAAAGACAGCACAGATCCTACACTGCAAAGCAAGTTGTCATTGCACAACACAGCTAAATAGATCTAAAAAAACCCAAAAACCCAGCTGGAAGAAATTATTTGCCTTTTTAACTGCTAGTTTATAAGCATTTTCACAACGTGGAAAGTTCCAAGCAGCCCTTTCCACAAACTGACAGGAACTCAGAACAGCCCAAGTAACTGTTCTCCCAAGGCAGCACAGCACTCCATGTCAGCACTGGCTTTCTCTTTCAATTCAAAAATCTCATTAACAAGAAAATCTTTGATCCCTTGCCATAGAATCATCCATAAACTCTTTGGAGCAGAACCTGCAGGGCCTTGACCACCCTGCTGCTAGGATCCCCAAGAAACCTAACGAAGCCAGAAGTAGTAAGAAATTGAAGACCAGGCCAATGTATCATTTTGGCTATCAGCAGGGAGACTCATCAGATTAATTTACATGTTGACACACATTCTGAAGCCCAGACAAGCTTGACTCAGTACTTGGAATGACTCAGAATGCCTTTCTGGGCAGCAAAGTGAAAATACACTTCTCTTCTGCTGGGCAATCCAGGGGTTTCTTTACCAGCATTCTTTCTAAAAAAATCTATATACTGGAAGCACTTTAACCTCTGACCATTACTGGCATTACCTCCAGCTTTGGAAAGGTTCCTTATGCTGAATCTTTTCAGAAAAGGAATGAAGGACTTAGTGTAATTTTAAAATAATGCACAAAGGTTTGCTGGATGGTAGCAAGTGAGACAACACAGCTAACAAGACACAACTAAAACTGGCTTGGCATGTTCTAAACTCACTGGGACACTTGAAAACAAGTGCAGTCATAGGGTATGGAGCCATTCTTCACACAGGTACAGGGCAAACCTGCCCACTTCCTTCCAAATTTGTTTTGCTCCCCATCATTTCAGCAAGGGTACATCCTCCCATAAAAATGCCTATATTTATTTTGTATGCATTTAAAACAACACGAGACCTAAAACCTAAGCAGTAACATAAAAGAACTGCTAAACCTACCTAACACTGCTCTCTTGGGTTGCAACAGACAAGCTTTTAATAGCTACAGACTCACATTCAAGTCATACTGAATTACAGAAAGAATTCTGTCAAATATCTTCTCTACTGCTTAACAAATTTCTTCATTCTATACCCAAATCCTGGAGACCACAAGTGTAACCTAGAAGTTTATGAATTACTGCCACAGAAACATTTCATTAACAACAAATATTTTGACTGAGGTTCCTTAGTGTAGAGTCCTGTTGTTAGAACACAATTAAGTAGCATACAAGATCTGACTTTATCCTGCTTGTGTTGTCCTTTTGTGTGAGAGATACTCACTTCGCTGTGTGGGTCCTGAATCACTTTGTAAAGAGATGAAATCAGAGCATTCTTGTCTTTCAAGTTTGTAGCATAGCTGGATATGGATGATTCTGGCAGTGTCTGAAACAGAAATATCATCACTAGTACAAAAAAAGTAAATAATTATCACTAAAATACAACTGTTTCAACAAGAACTCTTTTAATACAAGTTACTATTTATCAGTTTACTATAAACTAAAACTTGTTTCACAAAAATATCCTTACTGCAGAAATCACTATGTTTTCAGGACAACAAAACTGCTAGAAGACACAATGTGTTTCATCACTTTGCAGACTGCTACATATAAAATGCAATTGACAGTAGATGGGAAAAAGATAAAAACCAAGAGTTTCATGCTTTAGTAAGTCTTCCAGTGAATATTATTACAGGATGTAGTATCACTCTGAAAGAACACAAATTCCAGTTTGTGTGAGTAGCTCTTCTCTAACACTAAAAAGACTTTCTTCCAGTACTTAGGACAGTAAAAATCTCATCTAACAGTCCTTTAGAAGCCATATATTTAAACTTACTATTCATAGTTCTTACAGTACTTACCTGCAGTCCTCTCCTGCAGGAGATCATATTCCATTATATACACACTGGGAATGTTTTCCCATCTATCTAAAGCAGACCAGTAGCAAAACTTAGCCAAGTCTAATCTGTTCTCAAATCAACTAGATCATTCATCTCTTATACACATTCTCACTGCTCTGTATCAGGAAGTAACTAACTCCAAGGTGGACAAGTTAAAAAAAATCCTTTCAAGTAACTATGTGCACAGCTGATATTATCACAGCAAAATCCAAGGTTCTTACTTTTCTTCATTTTCTACAATAACCAAAGCACTCCTGCATGCTGCTGCAGCAGGGATTCAAACACTACTAGCTAAATATCTGAGAATATATTACCTTGAACTCTGATAACCACTCCTCCACAATCCCAGTATCCACAGCTAACATCTTCCAACATCTGATCCAAAACCTTCAGCCTGAAAGTGTAAGCAAACACCACTTGTGAATGATGAAAACAAAAATCAAGTCCCTCAGAATATTTTTTTAAATCCTACTATATTTTTATTTGTGAATATTTCACGTGCTGACATTACTTGGAGTTTTTCATTCCACCTCATTCTCACAAGCTGCTGGAAGTATAGGCATGGGAGTCTTCACATACAGCAGTTTAATGAATTCCAAGTATGTATTGTGTGGGCAGCTCAAGAAGCCAAAAGATTTGCAGAAATGGCATTTTGAAAACAGAAAATATTACCTTCTCCATTTCAATTTATTTTTCAGCTTGCAGAACTTGAGAGAAAACTGTATGGACTTTCTGAAGAGAAATGACTGTTTAGGTTTTTCCTAGTGAACTGCTATTCCTAACTTGTTAAAGGTCAATAAAGACTGATAGAAAACCATTCAATCCTTCCCTACCATGGCAACTGCAAGACAACAAGCCTGCTGCCTCAGCATGCAGCCCAAGACAGACAGAAGTTCAACAGCCTGCACAATCTCTGAGCAACACTTGAACACAGAAAATGCTGAGTGGCTTTCAGAGACTGTTTTTTTATTTCTTTTGAGAAAACACTTAAAAGCAACTATCCTTTGGAATGGCTGATTTTGAACCAAAGAGCAACATATCACCAAGATACTAAAGGTATGTATGGAGTCCTGTGTACAGTTCTGGAGCCCCCAGCACAGGAAGGACAAGGAAGGACATGAAACTGTTGGAGCGGGTCCAGAGGAGGCCACCAAGATGCTCAGAGGGCTGCAGCAGCTCTGCTATGAGAGCTGGCTACAAGAGTTGGGGCTGTTCAGCCTGGAGAAGAGAAGGCTTCCAGGAGACCTTAGAGTAGCCTTCCAGGATCTGAAGGGGGCTACAGGAAGGCTGGGGAGGGACTATTGACAAAGTCTTGTAATGCCAGGACAAGGGACAATGGGTTTGAAGTGGCAGAGGGGAGATTGAAACTGGATGTTAGGAGGCAGTTGTTTGCAGTGAGGGTGGTGAGACACTGGCACAGGTTGCCCAGGGAGGTTGTGGCTGCTCCCTCCCTGGAAGGCCAGGTTGGATGAGGCCTTGAGTGACCTGTACTAGTGGGAGGTGTCCCTGCCTATGGCAGGGGGTTGGAACTGGATGATCCTTGAGGTCCCTTCCAACCTTATGATTCTATGATAAAGTGTTACATGAGCATGCTGCGGGGGAGACCCTAGGCACAGGTAAACCATTCAACAATGCACATTAGCTATCCAAATTGTGACCAGGGACTTCAAACAACGAAATTAAATACTCACCTGAAGACAAAAATGAACACTTAAGTGGGAAAAATGTTCACTTACGTGAGACATCCCATCAAGCCTTGCTTTGTCAGCTTAAAATCAGTTATGAAGTACTGACACCCAAGTAGCAGCTCGTTGATGAACAACAAGGAAAAGAGGGGAAAGGAAGAACTGCCTTGTCTAACACAAATATTGTGTTCTGAAACCCAGGCTGTAATGCAATACACCCAGAGAATCTTAAGAAGCCTAACAGGAGAAGAACCAGACAGGATAACTGTGAGAGCTCACTATAAAAGCCTCCAAAGCAAAGGGAAAAAGAAATACTGAAGTAAGGCTTTACTTCAAGAGAAAGTGACCAACAGCTTTCAGTACATGGGACATGGCTGTGGGGAAATGACAACTCAGAAATGCAGAGCAGGACATCCACAGCAACACACCTTTCAGTGCCACAAGTAAGATGCCTAACCTTGCAATTATTCTCCCTGGAGATAAAGATTATCTGTTAAGACTCATGTCTCCTTAGAGTCAAAAAAAGCCTCAATTCCACACATCAGGTGTGTGTGAGCTATTAAACCTGGCTGACAATCTGCTGTTCTGATGAGGCTGGTCACATTTTGTGCTAGTTAAATGCCAAGTAAGTTGGACTGCAACAACATGTGCTAAGACTTGGGACATCCAAGACAGTTCTGAAGGAAGGACTAAAAGAGTCAGTTAACAGATTTTTTTTTTTCCTGAAGCTCATAAAGTAACTCTCAAAAAGAATTTTTAACACAAAGTAGGCCAAACTAAAGCCTAATTTATAGTATCTGTTAAGCTTTTATGGAAAAAAAAATCCCTAAAGGATTAAAAAAAGCATGCCTTAATTACAGCTCCGTTTGAGTGGATTCAACTGCAAGATATAGGCCACTGTAAGCATTAGATGCCCCAGTCACTGTGGAATTAAAGCAACAAAGTGGATAAAGTAAATACATGCTACTTTAAAAAGAGCTATGAAATTATATTGAGAATTTGCTTTATAAATACCAGAACTGCACTTGAAATTCAAATCTTACAGTAAGCATTGAATGTTTTTTTTCCCCTTGATCTCTTCCTCTTCAGCCCCTGCAGTTAGATGAGTGGAGTTTGAGGATGTCTTTAAACCCAGATTGCATTTGTCCTCACAAATCAAACAATACTTTGACTAAAACTGACAAGCACTTCTGACTGTCCCTATGCTCCTCATTCCAAGAGGCTATGAGACAGCCTTATTTGGAGGTCCTGAGGGAAGACAGTTTCAGGAAACAGGAAGCATCTCAAAGATTCAAAAAAGTATTTGTGTAGGATCTCAGTAACAGGGTACAGCAGTTACAGTCACAACTCTATTGTACTTATTAGACATATATATTCTTAGCTTAGATCATAAATGAAGTAAAGCAACTTTAGGTGACGCTTTTACTGCAGGTCTTATCGCATTGCCTCACGATAAAGTTACACATAGCTACTGCAGGCCAGTTAACACACAGCACATTAATCTGTGTGCTCATGCCTTGTGAGTTAAAAGCACTTTGGAGTATTTTCAACAAGGCCCTCAGTCTGGATTAGCAGCAAGAAACACAACATAGTCTAAAGAATCATTAACAACTTAGCTTTCCTACAAGAACATCTATTTAAAGTAAGCATGCAGAAAGCCAGACAGCCCTTACTAACCCAGGACATGTGCAACCTGAGCTCTGCTATCAACAAGAGGAGAGTAAGTTTAACTTAACATTCCACACAAAGTCTGCAATCCTCAAGCTGTAGCAAAATGGTAAAACTAGATCTGTTCCTAAGTAATAAGCAGCCCAAGAGCTGTAAATTGATCCTGCTCTATTCTAATACTAGAATAAAACTCTCCTTTTATAGGAGATGCCAATTTTTGCTTTGTTTCAAGTTGTACAATTGGAATAAGATACCAAGCAAGTTTATCTGACAACACTGAGTCTTGTTTGGGGGAGACTTCTACAAAGACCAATCCTTTCTCCATTTCTGTACAAATGGAGCAGGAACTTACCAAATTTAATGTTTTTAATAGAGGAGGAAGAAAAAAGCTGCCATGCACTGAGCTAGTGCTGAGCATGCCAAGACAAATTAAAATGTATTCTCTGGCCAAATTACTAATGGATTCATTTACTTAAATGGCTTCAGCTTTTCACACCTGTCACTCAAGATTTTAATACAATAATATCAAATCATAGTTCTGAATGGAATCACAGACAGCATGTGCATAGGTTGTTCTTTAAAAAGAAATTCTGCTAACAGGTGGCTTTTCTATTCTTTAAAGCTACCCAGCCTTTGCAGAATTTATCCAGAGTACACATGTGTGCAAATTAAATGTGGATTACATACAAGGAGGCTGCAATTGGATGAAGAATGAACTCCAGAGTTCTGCAGAACTGACCTTCTGGAACCGCAGTATTAGGAATTTGCCAGTGGAAGTCACAGAGCTGGAAAAAACAAAACCAAGAGCCAAGATCTGCTCAAGTCCCATCCTCTGGGAATTGCTGGGATAGGAGGGAAAGCATATACAGTGTCCTTACCCAATCTGAAAAATATCCACTTAGAAGTTTGTACTATTTGCTAAGAATTTTTTTTTTTTTTGCCTCAGGGAAAATTGGAGCAGAAAACTAAGATTATGATGAACTATCAGCCAAATCTGTCAACTCATCCCAGAAAAGGAACCAAGTAAACTTGAGAGCTTTCTCTTAGGATGTACCACACCCCTAAGAGATTGAGTCCTTGGTACACATGAATCTTGTATCCTATAGTACACAGAAATAGGAACTTCGGTGTATGAAAACAAAACTTGGATTTTCTTGCCCTTTGAAGTGGCAGAAATAGTCTTTTAGAAAAAATTAGCCAGCTGTACATCATACATCAGGTTTACTCAAAGCCTACTGTTTATATTTAAATTCACATTGCTGAACCTTTCCTCTCTCCTTTCAGAGACCAAAACACAACCCTTGGTAAACGTAAGAACAGGAAATAGCCTTCAGGCAATTGTATTCTTGAATAAATTGCCAAAGAGAATCTTTTCCAGACGGGCCTGCCTAACTCCTAGTGACACAGTGAATATGTAGATGCAGTAAAGGGTAGCAAATCATTCAAAGTCTCTTGAGATAAGAAACCAATGCTGCTGTGGACCCTAAAAAACACTCTGACAAAGGTCAGGTCTGACTTCTTGACTTTTTCCAAAGCTGCACTAAGAAACAAACCAAACAGACCTCTCATTGTGCTAAGCCTGAAACACTCAAATGCTCTACTCCTATACATGATGCAGGCAGTGCTCAGAGACACAGTGCCAAATGCTCTCTGATAATTGCTATCTTCAGTGCAAAATCAGGCAATGTCAACAAGATGGCTATGGTGCACCAAGCATCACTGAGTCAGGCTCAAGCAAAGTCCCAAAAAGACAAGAGATGGCTGTTCAGTGCATTCCAGCCATAAAAAAGTTAATATATTTAAAGCCTTCTAACATGCATTATGTGAAACCAGAGGTGACAGGCTCAAAACAAACAGAAGGACTTCCTAAAAACAATGCAAAGGAAGCATGTGCTGAGTCTCAAGTGCATGAACTTTGCACAAATGGGCAGAAAACAAGAGAAGCCTGGACACGTTCATGGAAGAATCCATCCACGGTTGTTAAATATAAAAGCACTCCTTCCGGTTCAGAAAGCTGAAATCAGCTCCCTGAGAACACTCTTCCAGCTTCCCCATCAGCTCCTTTCCAGGCCTCTACTAACAGCCACTGTTAGACAAGGTTTCAGAAACTCTGCTCTGATTCAGTGTGGTCAGTACTGCTTCTTCTTTACTGCTGCCTTCTTCACAGCATGGCAGTGAACGTACACAAGATAACTATTTCGAACATCTCTGTTCCTAGTGTTTGTGAAGGTTACTGAGCCCTAGGAACTGAAACTGCACCAAATGTGAATTGGGTGTTTCTCAGTTCTGCTGCTTCCCCTACTCACCCCTCCCATAAATGCTGGAATCACCCCTCCCATCAGTAGCTTACACTTTAGATCACAACGTGTAATCTCAGCCTTGAAGAGTCAGGGGTCAGTGGACTTTTCCATTACAGAGATTTAAGATAGTTCTCTTGAACTTATGCACACACAAACAGTTTACATGTGCAATGTGACAAAGTGATAGACATAGACCATCAAACAAACAAAAAACTTCCTGAATGACCATAAATAAGGAAAAAACCCCAGTTATTTTACAGAAAGCAAGCATACATTAACTAGACCATATATAAACTATAAATAACTGTCTTAAATGCAGTTATTTCTTGTGCAAAGGATCCAACACTGCACAATACTGATGCTTTGCAGTCCAGAAACCTACACACAAATACTTGGCATATCAAACTGTAACTCAGCCTTCTAGAATGTTTCAATTCTGTAAATAGGAAAAAAAACAACACAGGCACACACCCCACCTACAGTTGAGATAATAATGCCATTTACAATGCCAGCAAACAGTCATATGGGCACACATGACCCAAAAGACCAATGACAAAAGATTTCTAAAATATTTTAAGCAGGAGGTTGGATGCCTGTAACCTTTTGAAGATATTAATCCTGACCTTTGACTCTTGGGAATTATACTTGCTCAATTTAAGATTAGCAAACAGCAATTACAAACCACCTTTTATATGCAACTAACCTGCCCTTTATCAGCAAGGAAATAACTCTTTTGAGATAGCTAAATGACTCATGCCAGCTAAACAACTCACCAAGATAAGAGATATGAGATTACACATTGATATATTCACCTGAATTTATACAAGTCATAGTAAGTCACATTTCCATTGTTAAAGCAGTACAAAAGCAGTCCTACCAGTACAGTGCTGAAGTAGAGTAAGATGAATTAAGTTCTACAGCTTGATTTTTTTTCTTTATTAATCCTACCTCACTATTTCTTCCTTGCTGCCTTCTGCACAAAAGCACATGTTAATTACAGCTGCCACACTGATAATCAGTCAGTCAGAACTGGCCATCTCCAAGTCAAGTTAGAATCATAGAATGGTAGGGGTTGGAAAGGACCTCCAGAGATCAAATCCAACCCCTTTGCAAAGCAGCATCACCTAGGGCAAGCCACACAGGAACATGCCCAGACAGGTCTTGGAAATCTTTGGAGTAGGAGACTCCACAAGCTCTGGGCAGCCTGTTCCAGTGCATTGTCACCCTCATAGTGAAGAGATTTTTCCTTATGTTGAGGTGGAACTAGGAAGTTTGTTACTCCAGTTACACCCCATTCTCCAGCTTGCAGAAGCCCTACTCTCTTTCCAACTATTTCATTTGCACTACATCCTCAAGTGTTAGCTCTTCTATCATCTGTAATACAGCAATAATAACATTTGCTATAGAAATTAGCACTTAGAAGAAAAACTCTCTACAGACCCCCAAGCAAAGTAAACTGAGTGTTCTCACGCACCCCACTTACTGTATGCTACATCCCTATGAAGTCAGGAAGTTTCCCTAAAACCCAAAGATAAACTCAAAACAGTGAAACAGAAAAAGCTATCTAGAGAGAACACATTGCAGCTCTCATTTCAGTGTTGCATTAAAGTCTTGAGTCAATGGTCTTTTCCAGAGCACAGAGCATTATTTTGGCAGCAATACTCTGATGTCTAGCCCAAACTTCAACACTTACACAGTATATACCTTTACTGGTTACTCAGTAAGCATTCATAAGCATTCACATATCCACAAACATGAATTATCCTTTCCCTTGTAGCTGAGGAAGCCCAACACACTCCATTTGAAACAACCATGAACTATGCTTTTGGCATAAATCCTGGAGAGGTCAATGATTTGGACTTCCCAGAAACAGCCTTTGAAGAACTTAGTAGACCGTGAGAACAACCATTATATGACTTACTCAGGGCAGAACTACAATAGTGTAATACTTGATCATTTATGATGCTATTAAGACTGCAATGGAGTTTACTTTTACTCCAGAGCATTTATTTTAAAAGGAGTGCTATGATACATCTCATCACCCTAATTCTACCAAGGCACCATTACCTCCAGTACAACATTCTACTGTTTCCCCCAAGACAGGAGGAAAGCAGGAACCTCGCTGTTAGAAGTACACCCCAGATTGTATAGCAAAGAGGTTTATGATAGTCCCTTGCTATGTTTTAGTAGCTCATTTTGACCAAAGGATAAAACAAAACAGAACAAAAACCATTTTCCAGAGGATGGGTACATCAACATTGAAAATGATCTTGGGATTCAGTCTGCTTTGAATGGTTGATGACTGCTCCCTGTTAAGTTACAGAATTAAAATGTTCCACCACAACTCAACTTCCTACTCAAGCTTTTGCAGTTCCTGTTTACTGTACAAGCAGTAAAGTTCTTTCAGGTGTTCCTCCTTCCCTTGGCATCAAGTATATCCACATTCTACTGCTGCTACTGAATTCATACAGGATTTTTATTTTATCACACCAAAAAGTAGTTGTAAATGGTTAAATGAGTTACTCCCTGCCACTGCTTCACTGGATTGCTGCAACTCTGTCAGCACAGATGAACCATGTCCATTTCTTTGCCAGAATAGGAGAAAATATCCAAGACACTTTAAGATCTCACTAACAGAGGAGTAAACAAAAGATTTACATCACTTCCTTAAGGAATGAATGAATGCATGCATTATGTATGCAAAGGAACTACACAGTTTAGAGGTCTTCTCTGATTATGTTAAGTTTCAGGTGGAAAATCTTTATCATCTTTAGAGCTACAGGTTGCCAGTTACAACAATCTGGGACAAAATATCACTGCACAAATAACCATCCCACTCTAGCAAGAACTCTTGGTAACCACTGCAAATGCATGTGCTTCAGACATTTTAATTTCAGCTAAGACAAAAGAACAATAGAATCACAGAATCATAGTATGTCATGAATACTGATAATACATACACCAAACAAAAGTTACTAAGGCAGCAAAAAAAATTAAAGTAGTAAAGACTGCAAATCTACTCAGCCAATCTCTAACATGATGCTGAAGTGTTAGAAGAGTAGTTCTGATATATTTTCATACGTTACTCAAAATCCACCAAAACCACAACCAATTCCAGAGGAAACAACAGAATCCTGGTACTTGTCATTAAGTACCCATCAAAACAGGTGTTCCCTTTGTTGGGTGTCACTGAGTAACAACAAATTTGACAGTCTGAAGTGTCCCCTACCACCACCACTGTGGTGAAAATATGCACCATTTACAGCACTGACAAAATGCTGCTCAGAAAACAGGGAGGAGGAGGAATCAAACTTGATTTTTTTCCTACCCTCAGTTTAACAATAAAATGTAACTCATGTTCTCTCAAGGGAGGCTGCAACTGGTAAATGCTATGCCAACACTGCTAAAGCTGCAGGATGCATATATAAGGGGATGTGCAGAACTACTGTTGAAAGCCTCTCACCTGCTTCTCCAGCTGCTGCAGTGGGAATTTAGTTCAAAGTGGGGAAAAAAATAAAATACAGGAGTCTATTAGCCTTTCTAGATCTGACACAAGAAGTCAATACAATTAGATGCATGAAAGATCTGAGTAGAAAGACTACAATTTATTGAGTCCAAGAGCTCTGAGTAAAAACAGTAGCATGCCCAGAGCACATGAAACAGGTGTTTTGGCACAATCTAAAGCAAGTCAGTAAAAAGGTATCATTTTACCTGAGTAAACAGTAATTGGTGCAGCCAAATGTGCTACTAACCACAAACTGTAGAATATTCAGAATTTCAGTGGCAAAATCCAGCACAAAGTTACTATAAGAAAAAAAAAAAAAACAAAACACCAAACTGGCTTTAGCACATGCTACCAGGAGCAAAACAATTCCCTATTATCACTCTTCCCTGTGCTTTCAAAAATTTCTCTTCCTCAGCCTAACAAAAAACCTATGAGGCTGTCATTTGATTTTGAAGCCTGCTTCAACTCTGGATCACAATTTCCTTCAGCCAGCAAACACTGAGGAGTGTTACCGAGGAAAAGCAGCATTCATTGTTGCACATGAAGATCCTACACCTTGCTTCCACAGATACAGCTGTCACTAAAGCATAGCCAGCACCTCTTAGATGGTAAACTGAAAATATTCACTGCATCCAAATTTTGAGAGATGTGTCTGGCATTAGAAACCTGTTAAATACAGTTTAAGTCAACTTCCTGCTTTTACACATATTCCAGTTATACAGCAAATACTGTAGGATTAAAAATAAACATACAAAACAATTTGTCTTTACATCTGAGAACAGGATTCCAGTTCTTGAAAACAAATCACAATGATATAGCACAGCTCTGTCATTAGGCAGACACTCACTAAAACCTTTTATTATCCAGCACTAGCTTCTGTGCAAGGCAGCCTCATTATTATTACATTTAACTCTCTATTGCATATTTTAAGTGTAACAGCTTCTTTCTCCTCTTTCTAAAAAAGAACTGCAATTAACTGTAGTAGCAGTACTGAATCATGCTGTTTAGTATTAAGAAAAATATTAAAGTTGTAAGCACTATTCATCAGGCTGAAGTTAATGCCTTGCTGAAGCATAAATATTTATCCAGTGCAAACAGCAGGAAACCTTTGGAGACAGCATTGCTTTAAGCACTAAAGTGAGTTAATTGGTATACAGTACAGTTTCAGAGTGTACTCTGATATTTTTAATTAAAGGTTAGCTTCCAAATTAAAGGAAAAAAAAAACCAAAATATAAGGGATATCTTATGTCTTACCCAAGAGAGCTGTCTACAATAGCTATAAAAAGTGCCCATAGTTTCTGTTATTAAGTTTAGAATGAGAGCTCTTGTGCCAGTCAGGATGGAATATAAGTAGTGACTTTTGCAGCAGCAAGAGGTGAGGTTTACTGCTCAGTCAGTATTGCTTTTACCTAAATGTTTTTGTTATGGTTTGATTGCTACACAGAATTTCACACCATCAGAGGGGATAGATGAAAAAATGCAAACAGGAATCTGTTTTGGAGAGATAACTCCTTTTCACCAGTCATCTTCTCAACAATCAGATGATTCTGCAGCAATGCTGGTCCTTCAAAATGAAGTCAGAAATGTCCCTGTGGTCCCTTCCAACCCTGACTGATTCTATGGTTCTGTGTGATTCTATGATTCATGCACACCTTCACTTTTTACAGCATTCTCCACACAGAAGCATGGTAATTTTTAAGTATCTGCCCAAATTCCACATGCTTTATCCATTCCAGTTTAATAAATAATAGTCACAGAAAGCTGCTTATTGAACCCACTGGTATTAGACTTGTACACCATTCAGAAGTTACACTGAGGCCTTACAGAGCCCTCAATTCACACCAAAACAAATACACTAACATCCTCCTATTTCTGGCACTGCAAAGACAAGAAAGGGTCACATTCAGACAATTTCAGCACTCACTTGAGCTGTAAGTCAGGCTGCCTTCATTGACTACCTTTCCAGTTGTTACCAAAACATGTTAAGTTCATGCTGGCATCCGTCTGCAGGGATCTCTGTAAACAACAGTGGCCCTCGCAGACTAAGCCAACACTCTGTTTTTATTCTGCAGCTCTTGAACTTGGTCCTAGTTAGGACAAAGGCTTCACAAGTTTCACCAGAAGTGCAAAAAAACACTTCATATCCTGCATTACTTTAGATGTGCTAGAAGTTCAAAACTATTATAGTTGCTGGATCTTTTAGATGGTGCTTTGGGGTTTTTTTTCCCCTCTAATCAAGGAGTATCTGAGTTTTCATGCTAACAAAGTCCCACCACAAATTCTGACAGAAACCTGATCACTTACAACAAAAGCAAATGCTGAAGCATTTCACCCCTCAGCTTTAGAGAAAAATAAATCTTACCAATGTCTTCAAATAACTTCAAAATGTATTAAGTGTCATTTATTTATAAAGAAAATCTTGAGAGCATGTAGAAGTACTTAATCTTAACTGTGAGCATGCAAAACAGTAACACATTATAGAGCATAAGGAAGATTCAGGTCAATGTAGGAACTAATAAGACATTTTAAGGGCACATAAAGCTCGTGCAGCCTACAAACTTGAAGCACAGCCTTGCAGCAATACACTGTTGCTACTCATGCAAAAGATTTTCATATTCTAGTGCTTTGTCTTCAACACTGATCTGACACAATTTTAGTCTGTATCTTGACACTGTTTTGCTATCACCTTCCAAGACTATTTCAAGAAATACTTAAAACAAATTAATCCAGTTTAAGTTCCCATTTAACTGATGATTAAAAAAAAAAAACACAACTTCAATTCCAACACATTTTCCACTTCCAAATACCCATTTGATATGCCACCATTTAAATTCTGGCCAACTGAGCACAGCATACTGTCAGAAAGATCCATTTTTCTGAAAATGAAAGAAAAATAAGTATTTAAAGAAAAATATATTGCGCCTACAATCCTCACTAAAACGTGAGGGTTTTTTTTTAATGCAAGTAGCTTAATTACACAGAACATGGCTACTCAAAAGTCGTAATTTGGTTGTGCAGGAAAACTATCAGATTGCAGCAGAACAGCAAATACTCCCAAGCACACCCTATCCAGTACAAATCAAAACACTGAAGAACACTGCATGTAAAACACAGGGGTTAGGCAGATTGTATTTTCATAATGCTGTGGGAGAAGTTGTAGAGATTATACAGTTACTCCAGTCAGCAAGCTACTACGCCTCAGAAGATCAATACAAATTTGCCGTCTTCAGCTTTTGTAAACCCCAAGAGATTCAGACTCCAGTCTTCCTAACCTGAAAGATGACAAGTGCACAGACACAGTGAAGGTCGCATCATCAGGCATCTCGTCTCCTATACAGCATGATAGGATCTCCTGCTTAAACCTCACGCACATCGCTCCTTGAAGTCTGCTTGGTAACTGGGAACATTTGTAAATAGACAAGTGCAGTGATTCATACATGTAATCTCCATTTATGCTAACAAAACTACCCACACAAATGCTATGGCAGACTCAAGTATCAGCTTTGTACCCAGTGCTACATTTTTGAGAGAGGAATACATGTCAGCTTAAGCAGAGAGTCTAAGTGAAGACTTGGGAATGAAACCTGACCTGGTGATCCACCTAAGGGATTGAAGTCTAAGCTGTTCCCAATATAGGCTTTGTATGTTTGCAGAGTGCCCATATTAAGAGTTCAAGTCCTACTGCATTTTCATATTCTCTTCAACATAAACATTTAAGCCTCATGCAAGTTTGACCTTCAATACAGAGAGTACTCTACAGGCTCTTAGACCCAAGGAAAAGCTTGGGAATTGACTTTTCTCTTATAAATCATGCAGATTTCTCCAACTACACATCTTTCACACAATCTGAAACAAACCGGTGTCGTATTGCCATAAAACATATGCTTGTTTTCTAACTAAAGTAGCCAGACATTAGCCAACGTTTTATGACTAACAATACAAGTCCACAGAATGAACAAGGTGATTTTTCACCTTGCATGTGTTCAGGTCAGTAGCAGGTTAAGAGAGAATTTTGTATTTATCTTGATAGGATTTAATGAAAATGTATTTCCTGACACAAACAGAGAAGGGTCAGGATAACTGGGGGTTTATACTAACACATACTAAGAATTAGACTTTCACTCAGCAAGTTACTGTTAGGTTTGATGTAGTCATAACATGCATCAGTGAACAGACTCTCCTCCCAGCTTAGAGCCAGACCCATTGTGCTAAGTGAAATACAGATGACACATACCATTTGTAGTGCCTAGCCTTCCAATATCTCACGCACATGCTTGTTCGCCACACAAGTTCTTGCAAAATTAGAACCCCAGTGACTTCACTACCCAGCTATGCCTGCGAACACATCTACTATGGACTCTCTCAAGTGAAAAACCCTTCCATTCAGGAGATTATGGCAGAAGTTCAACCTGATTCTGCCTGCAAAAGCCTTTTTCCTTGTAAGAAGCATTCTGAACAAATTTAACTTTTATCTTTTAAACAGCTTAACATTGAAAGGAAGTAAATAGCTAGTTAATAAATCATCAAGCAATCATGAACTTCCTCCATATTGTCAACCCCTCTGGCAGAAGGCCTGTTCAAAGTACCCTGTCTCACAAAGGAATTATTGCAGAGGAGAAGCAGTTGAGTTTCACAATTCAGAGTTTTTATATTGCCTTCTTATTCTGCAGGAAAAGATGCATCCATGAACGGTGCCAGATGGATCTAAAACTCACATTCAAAGTACCTTACTCTAACCAAAAGTATTTCACTGATGAAAGTAAAACAGACTGCAGGTTAATATGATCAAGCTTTACAACACTAATTGCTTTTCATAACATAAAAACTTATTGGAAGGTGCAGAAAACAACAAAAGCAAGATACTGTCATAGAGGGAAGCATTCTGCAGAAAGCACAAGCTTCTAAAGATGCTATAGCATCCAGCTGCATTACTGGAAGAAAAAAACTGCAGAAAAAAAAACATAGATGGAGTGAGGAGCCATCACCAGTATCACTCCACAATTTGCTATGTAAAACTGCTTTCTGCTTCTTTGCCATGCCATTTGCTCAAGCTGCCTCTGAAAAGAAAGCATCTAATCACCAATTCTGTATTGGCAGCTAAAAAGCCTAACAGGAACCGCTTAATAGAAACTTTCATGGTCTTCTATAGTCGTCCTCCCACACATTAGTGATGTATGCTAAAAATTATGGAAGATCAATGCTAACATGACTTAAGGACCTTTGAGTAGAACCCTTTTCCTTGTGAACTTACTTCAGGAGCTTTTTCAGGACAGAGATACAACTCAGTCGGATGCGAAACAAATGCGATAGCTTTCTGGATTACAGGGAACAAGACAAGTCCGCAGGCTCTCTCTCTGCTTTTACCATTACCCTGAAAACACAAAGCACATTTAAAGTTCCTTCAGTGTAATGTGTGTTAAGTTAAATCCCGAAGCCTGCCAGTCTGCGGCACTTCCTACTCGGGAACCTCGACCGCAAACTCTCAGCAAATGTAACTGTTGCTGCCACCTCTCGCATCCCTGCCGCGGACACCGAACTCAACGCGGCAAGAAAACAAACAGGGAGAGGACAGGGGGTAGAACGCAGACATTTGACAGCACGCCGCTAAACTACACCCGAATCTTTCCAGGAGCCCGGCGCCGGGCGCAGGAGGTCTCCTGCCGCGCACCACGCCGCCTGCGCCCTGCTCCGGGGAGACCAGCGGGAGCAGCTCCTTTGTCTCGCCTGCAGCCGGCTGCCCGCGCTCCCAGCTGCCTTCTCCGAGCGACACAAGTAACCGCTGCCCCGCCAGCCCCAGCTGCCCCGGCGCTTTCCGCCATCCGCCCCCCCCCACCGACACCGCCACCCGGGAGCTGAGCGACAGACTGGGCGCGGGAGGAGCCCAGCAGGCGGCCAGACGCGGCCGGGATACCGGCAGCGCTTCCGAGGGATCTGAGAGACGCAGGGCGGCTTGAAGTCGGTTCCCCGAGTACCGCCCCTCGGCCTCGCTCACCCCGCCTCGCGGGACAGAGAAAGGCTCCCCCCGGCAAGACGAGAGCGGGGCCCGCCGAGCCCGTTACGGCGCCCTGCCCCTCCACCTCGCCCGGGTGCCAGCCCCTTCCCCTGGCCCAGCCACAGCGATTCCGCCGCCCGTTCCCTCCCCGCGCCGCTTGCGCACCGCCGCCTCACCCCCGCCCCCGCGGGTAACAGTCGCTCCAGCCGCGCACCGACGGCTGCCCCGGGGCGAGGTGGAGTAGCTGCCTTCAGCCAGCCGACAGTTGCCCACCGGTTGCAAACCGTCCCGCCAGCGCAGAGGGCTGCCCCAGTCCGGCGCATGAAAAGTTGGCCCCGCGGAAGCAATCGCTACTCAAACTCACCCCTCCCGCCCGCAGACTCCTCGGCCGCCACGGGCGCTTGCGGACTTATTCACCCGCCAGGAGCGACAGCGGCGAGGGCGGGCAACGGCGGGATGACACCGCCCGGCACTAGCTGGCAGTGGCTGCAGCCAATGAGAGTTTGAAGCGCGGTTACGTCAGCCAATAGCGTGGCAGAGCGGACCGTGCGGGTGCCCGCGCCCTCCTCTCCCCCAATGGGCGGCGCTTCCCCGCTCCGCGGGCGGGCGGCGGCGGAGCCGGGCGGGTGGGGGCAGGCAGCCTGTGGGGGCGCCCCGCGGGGCGGGCATCGCCGCGTCCCTCCGCTGCAGGCGTGGAAGCGTGACAGGCGGCGGCAGCCCCGGGGGTAAAGCGAGTCATTGTTTCCTCTCCGGGGCTGAACCGGGAACGTGATCCAGCGCCGGGCAGCAGCCAGCCCCGCCGCGGGGGAAGCTGAGGCGGAGCCCAAGGTGCTGGGAGGGTCGCGCTCCGCGGAGAGATGCTCTCTCCGGGGCAGAGGAAGCATCCGCGATCGGAAGCGCCGTGCCAGCGCTGGCGGGAGCTGTCCCGCAGAACAGAAAACACAGCGGCAGCGCTTGAGATGGGCTGGAGGCAGCCGGCATCAGAGGCACGCGTTTCGCCGCTGTCTGCGTGCGCCGCCCGTCCTCCCCACGCCTCCGGCTGCCACCCCTCCGGCGGGCAAGCCGAGCTGCCATGGGGCTGCGAGACTGCAAAACAAAACCAAGTCCGCAACTTCCTCAGCCCTAACAAAAAGACCATCACAATGGCTGACAGCTCCGCGAAGGATGTGTCCGGGCACCTTCATGCGATCCCCTCGTAACTGTTTTTTTCAGGCGTGTCTTTGTTATTATTTAGGTACCGGATTCTTAGCAGCCTTCCCAATGTGGTGCAGTTGCGGGCAAGTCTCATTCAACAGCGCTCTTAAGGCCTTTTTTTCAATTAGAAGTACTTTTTTTCTTTTTTCTTTTTTTTTTTTAAACAGGTTTTTCTGCTGCCTTCATCTTTTGATTGCTCTGAAGAGCACTGAAATAAAATTGATTATAGAATCATTAGCTACTTTTAATTAAAAGTTCAGCTTACTTTTTTGTTACGACCAGAATTTCTTTGCAAGTATGCTTTGAGGATTAAATTTTAATCCTCAGAAGCACACATGCATATGGTAATCTTTGGGATTAATAAAGATTTAATTAGTCATTCATCTAATTGCTGTGGTGAAACCAAAGCCAGGAGGGTGTGATTTGGTCAAATACCAAGTAACAAGGGAGCCCAGATTAGCTCCACCAACAGTCACTGTCACAAAGCGTTGTCCCATGCAATTGCTTATTTAAAAGCCAAGCTCCTCTATGCCTTGCCAGTCTTAATCTCCTAAATTACTCTATACAGGTAGCTAATGTGTTCACACAAAAAAAAAGGTTATTGGTATCCCTGGAGCCCAGCACCTGAGAAAAGAGCAAGTTCAATGCATTTCTTCAAGATCTCCTGGGCATCCTGGTCATGGCAGTACCTTTCTGTACCTAGACTAGTGTTATTGTACCATTCATCTTTTAATATATTGAAAATAAAATGTGTACATTGTTTTCAAGGATCTTTTATAATACAAATAATAACACAAAGCCTGCTTTCAGAACACATCTTTCTTACTAAGCCATTTGTAACTAGATGACTCCCACCATGCTATGGTCTAAATTAATTTCTATAACCCTGGATAAAACAGGCCTATTTTCCTGAAAAGACAGATAATGTTGATTCCAACAAAGGTGTAAAGAGCTTTATTATTTTACTAAGAGAGACAATTAAATGCCATCATCTTAGGAACAATCAAATGGAGCTTTGAATGCAATAATAAATTTCTGCCTTAGAAAGAATACACATCTGAATCACAGCCAGAATACTTAATCATTTGGGGTGGGTTTTTTTAAAGCTCTTTATCTGAGTTTCTCTGCATTTCCACCACTATTTGTGCCAACGACAGTGCAGATATATGCAACTCCCATCACAGTCTTTACCACCTGCTGCTTATACCTGGTTCCCAAGACCTTTCTGTATTTTGTGACCCAACGGTTACACAAAACACCAAATTAATTCTGCTTGAAGAGAATTAAATAGGAAAAAAAAAAAAGAAAAAAAAAACAGTTGTTTTTTTTTTTAAACATAACTTCGTTCCCTGAGCTGATTTACCCTTCAGTAGTGCAGCTCAGAGCAGCACAGACCAAAGAACAAGCAATGGGAGCAAACAGCTGGATCAGATGATCCTTGGGGTCCTGTCCAACCTGGCGTCCTGTGACTGGAAGCAAAGATACAGCAGTGCAAGAGGAGTTTGTTCTCCTGCACCTTCAGACCCAGTAGTGGGTACTGATGTGGCTTGTGTAACAGATGGCACACTAAGTGACCCTGATAAACACAAAGAAATGCACTGAGATCACAGTGCCTTTAGTTGTTAATTTTACTGTTATTGATGTGTTATGACTAATGATTAGTAAAAGTAATGAATCATCCACAAACAAAAGGCAGGCAAATTCTTGACAAACCACATATGACATACAGTAATAGTTCTGCAATCTAAGGTCATAGTATCAAAAGAAAATAGTTCACTTTGTATTACTTCCACAGATAGCAGTAACTCCTAAGTTCTTTTAGTGTTTCAGGCATCCTTGCCACATCAGCCTTTCATATTCTAAATGGACACAACAATATGCAATGCATTCTTTTTACTGTGTTTGTATCTCTGCATAGCTGTGTACATCACTTACCCTCTTTTAGCCTTGCGTTTAAGGCAGGTTTTTGGCTATCAGAATTCCATTTCACATTGTTCTCTCAAAAGAGAGCTACAAAGAATCAGACCTTTTGTTCCATTTTCCCAGCACTCAGGGCTGTGCAGTGTTGTTTCAAAAAGAGTATTTCCAGGATGAGCTTTCCTTTGGATTTCATAAAGGATTCTCATTGCTCAGGAACACAACCTGCAACCTGCAGCTTCTGCCTGCTTCATTATTTTTGTTCCTCACCTTTTAAGTTCTTATATTTAGGTTGCAAACTATATGGGAGTTGTAAGCTTCTTTTAAAATAGAAATCCTTGATAAATACATAACTCTCTGTCATGTGTAATCTCTGTCATATGACCACGTTCTTAAAGCTCAGTTGAACACAGTCCATTTTTAAAAGACTACATCTGGCCCCTGGTTAAAAAATAGCAGTTATTTCCAGCCATCTGACCTCATACCAAATCTGTAGCCTGTAAGACACCAAGAAGGGCACTGTTCAGGGAGAGAAACAGAACTCCAGCAGTGACATTTCGCTGGTCCTCTGTCCCAGTGCCAGCCTGGGCCAGGCTGGTTGTGACCATAACAACTGCACATGTTGCTAGACAGACAGCGGCGTCATTGTGGAGCTGCCCTTCTGTTTCGGTTGGGGTGGAGTGACACGCTGCAGAATTAAGAGTGGTCTGTAGTCTCAATTAGAAATTCAGCTCCCATTTTCAAAGTTGCCCAGAATTCACATTGCTCTCCTACAGAGCCTTTGATAACTCTGCTAATTGGGACTACAAGGAAGTTGTTCAGGTCAGCAGAGCTCCAAGAGCTTTGTATCAAACGCAGAGGGCTCTGGAGACTCCTGGTCTGACATCCTCCATGAAAACAGCTTTGAGTAACCAAAGCATGTAAAAAGTCAGTGGAAGAAAACCTACAAAAATCATGCTGACCTAGGAATAAACCCCAGATATTCTAAAATTTCCTTTCAAATAGAAAGAGGTCAACACTTTCTGCAATAACACAAATTCTGCAATCCTTATATTTTTGGGAGCGCCGAAACACCTGGCAAAATATTTTGACAGTGTCAGTTGTTTAGTTTTTACTTAAGGTTTTCCTCTTGATATTCTAGTTTCAACCATAAATACAATCTTTAGATAGCTTTCTCTCAAAAACATAAATGAAACTGATACCTTCCTGCAGGAAGTTAACATTTTATCAAATCCATATTTTGACAGAAAACTGCTCTAGCAGAAAGCTCTTGAACAGATTTTCCAGGAAAGTGGAAAAATCAGTAACATCTGTTTGACTCTGAAGCAGTGAAGATCTCACAGTCTCAGATTTCTCACATTATCATGAAACACTTTAAAGGGAAATGATCAAGAATGAAGGCCTCTATAAACACTATGTGGGTCAATTGAATTCAGTCCTTTTAATGGCATTTCAAAATAAAAATCATACATAGGCATAAAATTGTATATATTAAAAAAAATTCATTTCAAAATTGACGACTTAGTTAAAAATAGATTTTATCTTATGCTTTTTACTGACCTGGAGTTCTCTTGGCAACCTAAAACTCTCCTTAAGTCTCCTCATTCAGGCATTCTTGGCAAAATTTGCACACAAATGCAATGCTGCTATGCCTTGGTTTGCTGATATTGCAAAGAAATGTTTATTACAAATATACTACAGTGGAAACGAAAACCAAAATAACATCTGGAGGTGTTCAAGGCCAGGTTGGACAAGGCCTTGAGTGACCTGTTGTAGTGGGAGATGTCCCTGCCCATGGCAGGGGATTGGAACCAGATGAGCTTTGAGGTCCCTTCCAACCTTACCATTCTATGATTCTATAAAATAAAAAAATCAGTAGTTGCCTTATTCTATTATTTGAAGGCTTTCCAAAAGCTGAAATTCACATCATTAAAATCTAAACTCCAGTCTGACTTGCTGTGGAAGTTCTCTAAAAAAGATATTCCTTATTAGGGTCTTGCACTGTGGGATGATGCCTACCACACTAGAAAATAAAATTGTAATAGCTCTTGATTTTGATTAAGTTTTCAGGAGAAGCTGGCATGAGGGTTTGATAACAGACAAAGCTTCTTCTTACTGTACCATCAGTGTAAGGCAAAAATTTAAACCCACAGCAATCAAATGATAATAAACAGGAATAATGCATAAACTATCCTTCCTGCATGACATCTAGGAAATCCATCACTTTTTCTTCCTCACAGTTTGTGAAGCAGAGGTGAAGAGCACATATGTAAGTTTGTAAGTGCAGCAGTTTACAGGATGAATTGTTTGAGTAGAAAGACACAAGGATTGCATCAAAGCCCATGTAGTCCAGAATCCATGAGGAAGGGGAAAAGAAGACCCTCATAAGAACTACAGGCAAACACACAGCATCACAGTACGAATGAGGGCAGGAAAGGCTGTACTTGAGAGAGGGAAGCTACAAGGAGATGACAAGGATCTACCATAGCACAGTACCTCCTGTGCTGGTTTGGGAGTTCCCCACACACTTCGTAAAATCCCCCAGACTAGACTCAGCCAGCTGGAAGTTAAGGACTGAAGCTCTATTTACAGCTCAGCACAATGTACAAGCAGAGATATACACAACAGACAGAAATAGTTACAGACATATACAAGTTAAAGGTAATACAGAAACAAATCCCCCTCCCAGAAATCAGAGTGCCCAGGACGGGCTCCCAACCACCTTTCCACCTTCTTTCCACCCCTCTGCCTTACCCCAGGGTCTGCCTCATGTGCAAGGTGAATTTGGAGGATCAGCCAGGAGGGTTAGAAGAAGAGTGGTTAGTTAGGTTAGCAGAGAGGCCAGCAGCTCCCAGAGAGACAGAGATGAGACTCTGTGTAAGAGTGTCCTATCTACGTTTGTGTTCTTGTTCTTATACATCTCAGCAAGCCTATGAGTGAAGCAGCCATCACCACTGTTTGCTTTTCACAGCCTATAACATAATTTTCTCCATTCAAATATTCCAATTAGCCTCAAACCAGCACAGAGTCCTGCCACACAGTCCCCCTGCAGCACTACAGTCCTCTCTGCTCAGCAGAGTACCGAAAGAAATGCTGCTCACCACTAGGCCTTTTATGCAACATCCCTACATGGGTATTAGCAGCTCAGTTAAAGTGTCACAGCTATTTTAATTATCACAGCTGAGCTGGATTTCCTCTTCCCCAGCCACATCTGTTTATGGTGCCTCACTGGGAGCTCCTTCTCTCTGTGTAAACAAGGAGGAGCAGGAAGGGCTTGGGGGTGTGGTGTGAAAGTAAAAGGGAGAAAGATGAGGGAAAAGTGATGCCTAACCCTAACCCTAACCCTAACCCTAACCCTAACCCTCACCCTCACCTTCCTTCTCTCTGTGTAAACAAGGAGGAGCAGGAAGGGCTTGGGGGTGTGGTGTGAAAGTAAAAGGGAGAAAGATGAGGGAAAAGTGATGCAAGGCAATCCAAGGATTTTTACATTTTCATGGTTCTTCAGATGCTCACAATTTGTTATTTCTATGGATAATTCCTTTCCCAGCCTACACATGCCTGGATATGTTGACTGTATTTTATAGAATCATAGAATCAGCCACGGTTGGAAGGGACCACAAGGATCAGCCAGCTCCAACCCCCCTGCCATGGGCAGGGACACCCTACCCTAGATCAGGCTGCCCAGAGCCTCATCCAGCCTGGCCTTAAACACCTCCAAGGATGGGACCTCAACCACCTCCCTGGGCAACCCAAGCCAGGCTCTCACTGCTCTCGTGCTGAACAACTTCCTCCTCACATCCAGGCTGATTCTGCCTACCTCCAGCTTTGCTCCATTCCCCCCAGTCCTGTCACTACTTGAGAGCCTAAAAAGTCCCTCCCCAGACTTCAGATATTGGAAGGCCACAATAAGGTCACCTGGGAGCCTTCTCTTCTCCAGACTGCCCCGACTCCTTCAGTCTGTCCTCATAGCAGAGCAGCTCCAGCCCTCTGAGCATCCTCATGGCCCTTCTCTGGACACTCTCCAGCATCTCCACATCCCTCTTGTCCCAGGGGCTCCAGAACTGGATGCAGTACTCCAGGTGGGGTCTCACCAGAGCAGAGCAGAGGGGCAGAATCACCTCCCTCACCCTGCTGGCCACACTGCTCCTGCTGCAGCCCAGGCTCTGGTTGCTCTCTGGGCTGCAAGTGCACACTGCTGGCTCATGCTGAGCTTTTTGTCCACCAGCATCCCAAAGTCCCTCTCCTCAGGGCTGCTCTCCAGCACATTTTGAATGTGTGTGTTTATGGCCTTGCTGCTGGACTGTGGAAAATTAACAGTTCACTTTACAAAGGCTGTCACAGACCTTGATCAGCTCAAGTCTTGCATATTCTTTTCAGGAGATGCTTACAGTCATGAGTTACCACCCAGTGAGCAAACCAAGCCACATCTCACTCCCCCTGGGGCAGCATCCAGTAGCAGGGCAGAGCTACTCTGCAGCCCAGGTGGTGCTCAGCATGCATGAAGCCAACCCAGTTGTGCTCACCACTTCCTCCCTCTGCCTGTGGTTAGCTGATGAAGGGGGTGCAGCTGGGCTCAGAGCCACCAGCTGCCATTTCATTGCTGCTTAGCCTAGAGTCATGCTTGTCAGCTTTTCTTTTGAACCACAAGAGCTAGAAGCACACACATAATCATAATGCTTTTTAAATAGTGGAAGCTCTCCCTTCTCGTGTAATCACATTAACCCCAAAAATCAGGGTGCCAGATCCAAGTCTACCAGGTGCATGTGTCTTCTACTAGCCCAAGGTGTCTGGATGCCCTGACACTTGGCTTCTGTTAGTAAGCCCTTAGCACGTGGGCTTTGGTTGGTTCCATTCAAGACTGGTGGAAGCACCCCTGAAAAGCAGCTTAAGTGTGTCAGTACAACAACAACTTTTTGGTCTGACCCAATGCAACTGCCATGGCCCCATCCTCCTGCCAGCTGTAGCTTTTCCAGGGTACAAGAACTAGCTCCTCTCTGAAGATTCCACACTTCAAGCAGCTTCCCCAGGAGAAGTTAAGGCTCCAGCTACATCACTAAGTTTGGTGACCCTTGGAATGGATGTTATTTATTTTAAAACAGATAAGGTAACATTACAGGGCTAAGGAAGCCCTGCCCTAATTGTACAGAAAGCACTGCAGCTGGAACAAATCACTGGAAGAAAATGTGGAATTCCATTGGCTCTTCTTTTTTTAAGAACAGTTTAGATATATTTCACTCTGCTTTAAGACAGATGCAGAGAACTGCAGCACAGGAGGCTCCACCACAACGTGAGGAAGAACTTCTTTACTGTAAGGGTCACAGAGCGCTGGAACAGGCTCCCCAGGGAGCTTGTGGAGTCTGCTTCTATGGAGACTTTCAAGACCCATCTGGATGCATTCCTGTGTGACCTATGCTAGATTGTCTGGTCCTGCTCTGGCAGGGGGGGTTTGGACTCAGTGATCTCTGGAGGTCCCTTCCGACCCCTAACATCCTGTGAGCCTGTGACCTGAGTTATATCTCTTCATGATTATTTTTTGGCCCTCTGGGCTTTTACCAACCAAGCTTTGTTTCTCCTCTCAAAGTAATGGGTTACAGACTAAGTATTTCAAGACTTAAGTGAAACTCAGAGTGCTAAATTACAGTGTTATGAAGTGCTTTTAGAATAAGTGTGGGAACACTGTTCATGGCAACATAAGTATTATTAAATAGGAATATATGAGTAAGAAACCCCTCACCTGTTTGAAGCAAAATCCAAAGCAAACATGAGGCTGGTAGTTATCTTTGTTACCTTTTCTGATAGATTATAGCTAAATTCATCTCCTGCTGTTGTAGGTGATATCTTCCCAGTTCTTAAAATGTTGCTGTGGGTTGGTTTTGGTTTGGGGTTTTTTTTTGGTTTTTTTTTTTCAGTTTGTTTTCATTATTAACTTCATAAATAAAGTGCTCTAAATTTCCTGAGGATAAAGGTATGTGCTTTTCCCCCTCAGTAAAAAAAACTGCATTCTTTGTACTACTCTCATTACCCCATTTATTTGAACAGAATTTTAGAGTGGCTTTTCTGGTGTTTCATATGAGATTGCTTTTCTTACTCAGAACAGCCAGACAAATGCCTGTTCTTGATCTGTCAAGAGCATCTGCTGCTTTGTTTTGACTAAATAGTTTGTTTTCCTGCCAGCAGAGAGCCTTTCCACTTGGTCAAGGACACAATTCCATCCAATGTTCTTTTTGTTATAAAAATGCAAACAATGGGGAAACTCTTGCCAATAAGACTTGCTTTCCTTTTCTTATAGCTGGTCACAAATTGGGTCCAATTATTTTCCTCAAATTTGTAACGTTGATCACAGAAACTTGCCTCAGTCTTGAAGAATGAACTAAGGAGAAGCAGACTCTGAAGTTATTCAGGCCATTAGTACTCTGCTTCCTTGCTATCTGCTTCTCCAAAGCCTGACATTTCAAAGAAGACAACCTTATTATTCATAGGGCTATTATCTAGACAAAAGAGAACATTCAAATTATGGAGTTATTATTTGATGTAGCTTCACCCTGATGATTTTTGGAAAGTCACATTTCAGCTCAGTAGCTTTCTTGCTTCACTTGGCTCAGCTTGTGCTCTCTTCTAACTGATGGCATCTTACATATTATCATTCTGTCATGAACAACACAGCTGTAGCCCTGGCTGAAATGAAAGGGGACAACACACACGAGATCATAGAATCATAGAATCAGTCAGGGTTGGAAGGGACCACAAGGATCAGCCAGCTCCAACCCCCCTGCCATGGGCAGGGACACCCTACCCTAGATCAGGCTGCCCAGAGCCTCATCCAGCCTGGCCTTAAACACCTCCAGGGATGGGACCTCAACCACCTCCCTGAGCAACCCCTGACAGGCTCTCACCACTCTCATGCTGAAGAACTTCCTCCTCACATCCACTCTGAATCATCCCATTTCTAGCCTTGTTTCATTCCCCTCAGTCCTATCACTGCCTGACATCCTAAAAAGTCCCTCCCCAGCTTTATTGTAGCCCCCTTCAGATACTGGAAGGCCACAAGAAGGTCACCTTGATATGTACCTCATATTCCATCAAAACTCTTGGGACTCCCAAAATGAGAAAAGATTCCTGATACTGTTTTTTTCTAGGCCAGAACTTCATGATCAGTTCAGCTGTTTCACAGAAATCAGACATATTTTCAGCATGTTTGTTAAATTCTTTCATAGATGTGATGGCAATTGACAAATTGAGTATTGCATGTGTGGGTTTGCCCATGTGTATCTGTGTTTATGGCTGCTTTCAGAGCTCATTGACACCACTGCCATGGACCACAGTCCTGTTTGACCTGACTGGAGACTGTGTTTTAACAGTTGCCATGTTGTTCAAAGTGTTATAGAAAGTGAAAGCTCTCTACGAACGCTGAGCACTGACAGAACGACCTTGTTTTGACAGAAACGACGTGAAAGCTTTTGGCAGAGGAGGCCTCCTCACCAGTATCCCCAGCAGCATTCTCAATTGTCATGATGACATCTGCTGGAGGGGATAGGGTTGAACACAGAATTCTCTGTCCACGACTTAAACAAAGCTTCTGACATCAGCAGAGTTGGTTAAAATTCCACACACTGAGAACAACTACAGCACTGAAATGTCTGCAAAGCAACTCAATAATGTTAGTGCTCTAGACACTTCAGATTGCAACCCCATCAAGAGACAAATGATGAAAAAGAATAGAATCAGCCAGGTTGGA